>CAKNYM010049768.1:46783-73872 GCA_932195095.1 Andricus curvator
TTAGGGTGACCAGAAAAAAAAACACTTTTGGTTTTCTTAGGAGCGAAAGGCAAATAACGGTAGTTTATGCGATTGTAGAGCCAGACTTTATTTCGCTTAATTTTAAACAATATTTAGAGGTGGCCCATCGTCTTTGAACTTTGTCATTGCAAAAGCTGACAATTTCGGTAAGTGAAGATTCGATCGTAAAGGTGCAACCACAGCTCTTTTCATCGCTGTGTTCTTTATAACAGGATTACTTAGCGTCCCCTGAATTATTATTATTATTCACTTTTCTGAAAAAGGGAAATATGACTAAAGAACGCTTGCCGAGAAAGGGTCTGCTTTATGAGTTTATGGTGTCAAGACCCACTGTGATCGGCTTTTATGGCCGAGCTGATGAGCGCTCCGCCCCGAAAATTAAACAGCTCAAGTCGTAGACCTGTCAAATTTCAAAAATTGACTCAGATTTGTTTTCATTGTAGCAGGCTTATTTATATTTTTCCTAATCTGCTTTTTCAAAAAATGTGATCTTCAACCTTCGAGGAAAATATTCTTCAAATTGCAGTATAAGATATATATTATTAAGGCTGTTATTAGGCTTTGAAAACAGTAGAAAACAGTGAAAATGGCACTTTTCAAGCAACTGTTATTAATATTTTTTATGAAATTTTCATTTAAAAAATGCTTTTATGTGGATGCTGAGGGCCTGAAGAACAACATATTAAAAGTTCAAATTAAAGTGGATAACTTCGTGGTTAAAATCTTAAATGAAAAAAAGTTGGTTTTGCCCATGTTAATTACATAAGAGCTTCAAAGACGATGGGCCACCTCTAAATATTGTTTAAAATTGATTTTAAAAAAATCTGGCTTCCACAATCGAATAAACTATTGTTATTTGCCATTGGCTCCTAAAAAACCAAAAGTGTTTTTTCTGGTCACCCTATTACCCATGTATAGCTTTCCCAATCAAACAAAGCTCAATCCAAGGCAACTCGCAGGACCTGATTCCGAAAAAGAAAAAACAAGAATTTTGCCTGAAGTTATAAAAGAATAAAAGTGATAAATATCCAATAAACAAGGGGGTTATTGCCCACTTCTGAAGCCCTGAAAATCCAGATCTGTCTCCTCCAGGGGGCCACCGATAGAGGTAAAGGGTCTCTCACTGTTAAGGCCCGACAGTACCCTTCTAAGTTGAGCATTAGTTTGTCTTATATTCTCCAAGAGATGACTAGCCAGTTCCCTGAATGCATTTTGAGAGTTTGATTTACTAATCCGTACTAATCAAAGTTTGGTGACGTGCTTTCATGAAAAATCTTATAAATCATACTTTGATTACATAAGGCAGACCTGCATAGCGAGGGGAAATCCGGAAAAAACATATGTGACACCATTCCTAAGAGTATGGGTGGGGGAGGAGCAACATCTGCATTTTCCAGATTAATCTCCTCGCGGTGCAGGTCCGACATATAGTATCGTGTGCACTATGGATGCAAACTGGTATTTTTACGCTGAATGTGAGTTTGCAATAACCAAGCGTAGACGAATGCGAATAGATACGAGTATTGCAAATAAGCGAGGCGACAAACAACCAGTTTGCCTTCTTGGTGCACAATATGCTATTACTTTACTGGTGGCAGTGTACAAATATACTCGCGCTCACAAGTTCGAGCGCGCCTAGGGCTCGCGTCTATCGGATCCCGCACTACACGTTCGGACATATCTTTTTGATCCAATTTTTTATGCATCTTCATATTCTAAACTTGCTACGTAATTGAGTATAGTTAAAGATTAATTTGCTCAAAGCTCTGTAGGCTTTAAGGTACACATTCTCATCGTGACACTCGAGCTTCACGCTAGATTTTTGACAGCCATTTTTTAACGTATATTTTTTTTCTGAGCTACCTTACAATAAAAGCTACAATCCTTTCTTTAGACATTCTTCCCTATCTCGCGCTGTTATGCTAAAAATTAACGTAACATTGGGATTTTCGATGTTTGCATATCGATTTCGATAAATAAATTAAAAACGACGAGTTCTATCCAGAAACGGGTTTGAAAAATTTTTGTAGGACTTTTTAAAAACTGCAATTCCTCCCTGCAACTTTCTTCCGTATCTCACATCGTTTGGTTAAAAATTATAGTTTTCTAAAAAAATGTCCTATCTCTTTTTTTCACCGAAATATCGTGGTTCGAAGTCAGCAGTGATTTTTAATATCGCTCACAAGAGTCGTGCGCACAATTTCCGACGGTAGTGTAAATGATGAGAATGTAAAAAAGTAAGCAAATAGATCAGGCCTGCACATAGAGGGGAAATCCACTTAAAGGCTACATGTTTTGAGTTCTACCACCACTTCCCTCTGCTCAGCTCCATAGGCTTTGGGTCGTGGTCGCTCTTGTGAAATTGAATGAGTAGAGGCCTGTGGAGGTAGATAAATCCTATCTAGCAAATGAACAATTTCGGCAAGTATCCCCTCTGTGCAGGGCTGAAATAGGTGATAGTAAAGTTGAAAGTTTATTTATAGCAGAAAAATTATATTGGGATATCAAGTCTAATGCGTTAGAGGTTAAGAAATGCAGTTGGGGAGGAGCGTGTGGGGTGGGAGATCGCAGCACTGGGGACGGCCACGGAGATGCTCCGATGGTCGAGAAAAACCAGGGAGATCTGGGCTTGAGCGTTCTGCACTCGGACAAGGGTTGGAGCAAAGAAGTCAGCGAGACGTGGCTTCGGCGAAAGCCCAGGGCATCTGATCTTCTGGCTTTTTTGCACCAAAGTTTGAGTCGCTTAGCAACGGAGAAACGTGAACACCTACCTGGTAGAATAAAATAATTTAAATACCGCTAACCGCCCGTCACAGTCTTTGCAAAGTCCAATAGAGATTTAAGGTTTTCACAAGTGGTGTTATGATTTTCTTTGGAGATGAAAAATATTACAGAAAAATCATTTTCATCAAGTATTAGAACCATTGAGACACTACAGCACGTCTGGTAGTACCGCGGCTATTTGGCGCAGGGCACCCGAATTCATATGACCTTCTACAACTCAACCAATACTTTCCATCCCATTTTCGTTTTGGGATTTTTTTCAAGAGAAAAAATTAAGCTTTTTTCTAGCTATCTTAAAAAAATCAAAAATTCCGTATTTAAAGAAAAACAAAAATTTTTTAAAAATGAAAAATCAAGGTGAAATAATTTTTAATGTAAAGTGATTATTATTATTGTAAACCTCGTTAAAAGACCTTTTTAAAACTCTCATACAAAAGTGAAATTGGATAACTGTATCAGGAGTTATGTACAATTGAAAGCTAGCGGTCGGTGTGAATCGTCGAAAATTAGGGCCCCTGTATCTTGACAACCCATTATACTACTATCTGTTTCATAAATCCTGGCCCCTCTACAAATCATTAAATAACTCAATAAAAAAAATCGCTTTAAAACAGGAAAAACATCTTGTCAATCCTCATTTTATTAAGAATAAGTACAATATCATTTGATTCCAATGCGTCCATAACTTTCGATGCAAATTTGCAGTGGAGGTGAAAAAACGTAGTTAAAAGCACCTTTTATAACTTTGTCAACTTTCGACCGTTGTATTCCGTAGAAAAATGAATGAATTCTTTTGCAAAAAATCGATTGATTACCTTGAAGTTTTATACAGGGTATCCCAGACTCAAATGTCCGGACTCATATAGCTTAGGGTGGTCCAAAACACTTTGCGAACTTGACCTGCTCCTTTGTTAAAGCTTGAGGCTCGCCTGAGTCCTCAACAACCACCTTACCTAAATCTTATTGCATTTCTGCAGAGAAATGTCTCTGCCCTATTCCATTGTTAATGATTCATATTATTTAATAATGAATGAATAGATGATTGAATTGATAATAATTTAATAATGATTTTTTGTTGATTAATTAATAGATATTTAATTATTAATCAATCATGAATCATTGTAAATTTTAATTAATTTAATTTTAATTATCATCAATAACCCTTAAATGGTAAAGGTGGGTCACTCGTGCCTCGCCAAAAGATTCTCCCTCTGCTAGCTTGTAGAGAAGGGCGGAGTTTATTGTATTATATTGTTTAAACAAATGATCAAATCGGCAGTATAGTGATTGATCCTTATACTAGGATAGTTGATGAGATTTCATGAATTTTGCGCAATTTTTTAGAGCAATTTAGAGCACTTTTTAAAGCACCGAGCACGAGTGACCCTCCTTTACCATTGAAAGGTGCCGAAAATGACGTTACCATTTAAGGGTTAATTATCAATATTAAATATTGTTATTTTAAATATTTTACATTTTTAGTTAATTTAATTTATAATAATTTTTCATTAATAATTGATATTATTATTATTATTATTATTAATTTTAATTATTATTATTATCAATTTTAATTATTTAGTTATTAATTATGATTTAATAGATGATTGAATTATTAATAATTCAATAATTATTAATACATTCATAATTATCTATTAATTAATAATTATTTAATTATTAATCAATCATAAAAAAATGTAAATTTTAATTAACTTAATTTTAATTATTGTTATTTTGAATATTAAAATTTGTTAATTTATTTAATTTATAATAAATTATTGAAAATAATAATAATTATTATTATTATTATTAATTCTAATTATTTATCAATTATTATTCATTTTAATGATTTATTAATCAATAATTACTCAATGTTTATTCATTACTAATAGTTTAATGTTTAAAAATCAAAAAGTCGCTAGTAAATAATGATCTCCATTTTAAAATAAAACTACAATAAATATTTAGTTTCATTTACTTTTCGTTTAAATTTATTTCATTTCTGCATCTGGTTCCCTTTATGGTGTGAAGGAGCCTCGAAGCAGCGAGGAGCAAGTTAAGAGAAGAGTAGAGCCCCCGGATTGACTGGTGTATATTGCTCTATTGTATTCATGCTTAAACCAAAGGCGTCGCCGAACTCAAAATTTAATGATTTTTCATGTTTTTAATAGTCTTTTTCTCCTATAAATTATCATAAGTTTTCTTTTTCTTCTTTAGAAACCTGTTCTTAGGTAAGGAACTCGTGTTTTGTGAAAATTCCAGTTGTTAAATTTTTACATAACATTTTTAAAACATCTAAGTATGATATAATGCATTATCATTCTTATGCAAATAAATGCCTAAAGTTTCAAACAAATGTAAGCATAACTTCGAATGCAGAATTGCAGTTGAAAAAAGTAATGTCATTTTACATGTTAATCTCCATAAGAGAGAAAAGTGATATGCGTAGTCCTACTAATTATTTTTTGGCCAAACAAAAAATTGTGGGCTTTCTATTTTCATGTTGCCTACAATATTTATCAGTCTAATCTCAAAAATTCGAAAATGTTTTTTTTTGGACCACCCTAATATAGCTATATAAAAATAAAATAAATTTTAAATTGCTTTCCCAAAAATGAGTTGAAGTTTTAGTTTTTGAGTTATTAAATATTTAAGCTGAACCAATCATAAGCGCGGTATAAACAGTCGTGCGCTCGTGAGCGGCAGTCCAACGCAGTGTTTCTGAAGCGAGCGCCGAGTTGTGGTTATCGAGGGGAGAACAGCAGTCACTACAGTACGTTGGACTCCCGCTCACGTACGCACGACTGTTTATACCGCGCTCCTGATTCATTCAGCTTAAATATTTAATAACTCAAAAACTAACATTTCAACTGATTTTTGGAAAAGGAATTTTAGATTTATTTTTTTAATGTTTATATAGCCATGTAAGCCAGGACACTTAAGTCTGGGACACCCTGTATATGACTAAATTTTTTAAAAATTCGAAAATATTTATAACTTTGGTGTCGGCAGTAAATAAAAGCGAAGGATTCTAACTCAGCTTCTAATCAAGCTGGAAGGTTCTACTGAGAATTAAAACTTTCCAAAAAAATCAACAAATTCAATGGTGGGTTTTTAAAAACAGTTAATTACATGAATAACACGCTATCGCATATTATGGTTTTCCGTTTTTTTTACTGGAGGCACAACAGACTCTCAGTGGGTTCCAGGGTATCGATGTCCTGCTTGAATCTTGCCTCATGAAGTGTCCTTTTTTTTCTTCAACTTTCGTACATCTGGTAGAATGTGCCGCGTGGGTCAACCGACTTTGACAATAGTGGACGGCAACCCCTTCAACGTATCGATTACAATTGTGTTCGACTACCGTAGAAAAAAAACAGAAAAAAAATATGCAATAGCGTGTAATTCGTGAAAAATGAACTGTATTTAAAAACCTAGCGTTCAATTTGATTTTTTTGGAAAATTGTAAGCCTCAGTAGAGCCTTCCAGCTTGATTAGAAGCTGAGTTAGTATCCTTCGCTTTTATTTACTGCCGACACCAAAGTTATAAATATTTTCGAATTTTTCAGAAATGTACGCATAAATAGAACTTCAAGGTAACCACTTGATTTATTGCAAAAGAATTCATTCATTTTTCCACGAAATACAACGGTCGAAAGTTGACCAAGTTATGAAAGACGCTTTTAACCACGTTTTTTCACCTTCACTGCAAATTTGCATCAAAAGTTATGGACGCATCGCGATAAAATGATATTGTACTTATTCGTAATAAAATGAGGATTGACAAGTTGCTTTTCCTTTTTTGGGCGCTTTTTTTGATTGAGTTATTCAATGCTTTGTAGAGGGGCCAGAATTTATGAAACAGATAAGTAGATGTACCCCCTTTACATAATTTAAACAGGTCTACTAGCACTACAATCTGGCGGAGTTTCAATAAGCTAGGGGACAACAAAATTTTAAGCGGGGACACTTAACGAACTTTGCCCCATATGTATCCTATTAGGAAAAGTACATGCATTTCGGCTAACTTCATGCGTAGTCTTTAAACCTTATTAGTCAATTCAGTTAGCCATTTACGTCTTATGTATGTCACAGTAGAATCAGTCAATCAGCTGTCGAGAATCGAGAGCAAGATTCGATAAGTCGATAATGTAAAAAAGATTCGATAACTCGATAATTCAAGTAGGCGCAAATTACAAAATAGTCCAAATTTCTGACTTAATTATTATACATAATGAATTAATAAAATAGTTAAAAATTGAGAATACAAATAAGTGTATTTAAGTCGAGTTAGTTATGAATTAGGTGAAATTCATTGTTAGTTTCTCTTAACATAGGCGAAAGGAAAAAGCGTTTTAAAGATTCAAAACAAAATCAAAATTTTGAGTTATCTCGAAAACGGTGAGATACGCAACAAATGACATTTTCAGGATTTTATAAAACGGAATGGTCCTCGACCACCTCGACCAAAACCAGTAAACAATGTTCAAAAATCGAAAAAAAAATCCAAAATTTCAAAGGTTTTACAGAGGGGGTTTGTTTTTTACCAATTCGAACTAACCCCATAGAAAGATGTTAGGAATTCAAAAAAAATTCAATTATCTCTAAAACGGTCAGAGATACGTGAAAAACATGAAACATAATTAAATTTAAAGGGTTTTGTTTTCGACCAACTTGAACTAATCCAATGAAAAGATTTTTTAAATGAAATATAAAATAAAAATTTTGAGTTATCTTGAAAACGGTGAGAGATACGCGAAAACTGAAAACATTTTGAGGATTTTCTAAAGAGGGATGGTCCTCGGCCACCCCGACCTAAACCCGTAAACAGATTTTCGAAATTAGAAAAAATAAAAATTTTAATTACCTCAACAACGGTCAGAGATACGTGAAAACTAAGTAAATTTTAAGATTTTTGCAGAGGGGGTTTACTTTTGACCAACTCCAACTAACTAACCCAATAAAAAGATTTTTTAAATACAAAGATTTTTCGAATAAAAAAAAATTAAAATTTTGATTCCTCTTGACAACGGTGAAAAATACGCGAAAACTGACAACATTTTCAGGGTTTTCTAAAGGGGGAATGTCCTCGGCCACTCCGACGTAGCCCAGTAAACAGATTTTCGAAATTAGAATTTTTTTTTTTGAATTATCTCGATAGCGGTCAGAGATACGTGAAAACTAAGTACATTTTAAGATTTTTACAGAGGGGGTTTACTTTCGAACAACTCGAACTAACCCAATAAAAATATTTTTTTAATATAAAAAATGCCAATTTTTAATTATCTTGAAAACGGTTAGAGATGCGTGAAAACTCACTACATTTTAGGGATTTTGCAGAGGGTTTTTTTTCAAATAACTCAAACTAACCCAGTAAAAAGATTTTAAAAATTCAAAAGAACAATACAATTTTTGAATTACATCAAAAACGATCAGAGATACATGAAAACTCAGCAAATTTTAAAGGGTTTGCAGAGCAAGATTGTTTTTGACAAACTTAAACTAAATCAATAAAATGATTAAAAAATTCAAAAAATAATTTTAAATTTTGACTTATCTCGACAACGGTGAGAGATAGCGAAAACTGACCAAATTTTCACGGTTTAATGAAAAACGATGAGATACGCGAAAACTGAAAAATTTCGGTATTTTGTAACTTGGCCACTATCAAAAAACCCAGTAAAAGTATTTTCAAAATTATAAAAAAAAAAAATACTGATTGATCTCGCAACCGGTGAGATCCGCGAAACTGGCAACATATTCAGGGTTTTATACAAGAGTTGGTCCTCGGCCACCACAAACTAACCCAATAAAAAGATGTTCAAAAGGAAAAAATCAAAATTTTCAATTATCTCGAAAACGGTGAGACATACGCGAAAACTTGAAAAATTAATAATAAATAACAATTAGTGTTAATATTGACGAAATTTGATACATTTTCAGATTTTCGGAAAACGTTTAAAAATACGTGAAAACTGTCAAAATTTTAGAGATTTTCTAGAAGGCGATAGAATCACTCGGATTGAAAATAACTGAATGGCAAGTTTGGATTAATTCGGATTAAGTCGGGTTAAAGTTAATGTTCGTGCAAGAATTGAGAATACTTTTTGGATGAGCCTCGGATTCATCGGATTGGGCACGCGGATTGAAAAGGATTAAAATGTGTGTTAGGATTCAAGTTTATGTTGACGCACGGATTTAAAAGGATTGAAAGTTCGGTTTGGATTGGTTTCCGATTCACTCGGATTGAGCACACGGACTTCAGAGCATTGAAAAGATTATAACTGGCTTGGGGAGAGTCTTGGATTTAGTCGGAGTAGCCACGTATTAAAAAGGATTGGAGGGACGGATTGAAATATAGATCCGGTATGGGTTCGGATTGAAGTTGGTGCTGATACATTGATGGAGAAGGGATAATAAAATGAGCTTCGCATCCATTCGGATTGAATTTGGGGTTGAGACATGTATTGAGATTGGTATTTAATTTGGGGTTGAAACACAGATTGAGAATGGTTGAAGAGGATTGAAAACTTGCTTTGGATTAGTTTGAATTGGTTCGAACTGCAAATAAAATTGCAAAGATAATTACAAAATATTTCAAATGTCGAAAACACGGGAGCTCAAGCGCGCGATCGGCCTCGTCTCGTAAATAAGAAATTCCAAAATAACAAAATTATGTGTTTTTAAGTTATTCATAAATAACCTAAATCCAAAGATTCCAGGGCGAATCGCTATAAATGAAAAAATAATAAATTCAAAAAACGTTTTACATTGATCTTTCCTTATTATTTTTTTTTGCTTTATTCGATACAAATATATTTTAGTACGCGTTTATAGTATTAGTATTAACATTTTATAAAACAGTAGAGTTGTCTTTAATTATTGATTTTTTTTCTTTTAACTATGATAAACTGGTTTAGTTTTGTACTAATTTTAGGGTAGGATAAACGCACATGTAACAGTACTTGGTCATAACCATGGAAAAAATTGTTATAGGCTTTAAATAAGTTTAAAACTTGAATTGTAGCAATTCGCCCCATCGAGGGGTGAATCACTACAACAGGGCTCGGAACTGCTCAAGCTTCAAAAAATAGTAAAATGGTAACCATACTTTTCTCAGAAAAGTAACCAAAAAGTAACAATAATGTGACAAAAAAGTAACCAAAAAGAAAGATTTTTTACCAAAAAAGACCAAGTTTCCACCAAAATTATGAATCTTCAACAAAAAAATGTATATTTAAGAACGAAAAATGTTGACGAAAAATGTAATAGGTGATATAATAACCAAAAAAGATTTTAATTTAATATAAAAAACAGTAAATTCATTCAAAAAAGACGATTTTTCAACAAAGTAGGTTATTTTTCAACCAATATGTTAAGTTTTTAAGCCAAAAAGACCAATTTTTACAAAAAAGTTGACCATTAAATTTGGATTTTTGACAAAAAGTTATCTGTCAACCAAATAGTTGAATTTTCTACGAAAACAGGGGACTCTTCAACCGAAAAAGAAGAATATTCAACAAAATAAGTATATTTCTAACCAAAAAGATGAATTTTCAAATAAAATTATGTATTTTTAGACAAAAGGTTGATATTCAATCAAGAATATTGATTATCAACCAAAAAAGGCGAATTTTTAACTAAAATGATGAACTATCAACAACAAAATGAAGTTTTAACGAAAATTGTTCAACTTTTAACCGAATTTCAACCAAAGAAGATAAATTCTCATCGAAAAATATAATATATAGTTCGATATTTCAACAAAAAAGATTTACATTTTAAATTAAAAACTAGCAATTTTAGCTTAATTGCAATTTTGATCACGATTCATAATAATAATTTAAATGATAGCCCTTTTTATACATTTTACATGCGAACTAATTATTATTTTATTGTTATTCCCTAATTTTCCCGACTCTAAAGTGCCAAATTTACTGAAAAAATTTGAGCTTTTACATTTTTCACACGTTTTTGAAGAATACGATCAATGAATTAATTCATTTCGTCATTTCATTCAAAAAATGTAACCAAAAGTAACCTTTTCATAAAATAAGTAACTTTTTAGTAACCGCGGATGAAAAAAGTAACCAAGGTACTAAAAAGTAACCCGTTCCGAGGCCTGCTACAACTACCCATTACCTTAATACATTTATCAACAAGTTTTTTTTTACAAAGATGTGTGGAATATTCTTTTTTTAAGACCATAAAGAACTCATATTAACAGATATTAAACGTTTGAGACAATTTAGGCACTTTTTACATCACTTCTAAGTAATTGTTTCTGAAAAACTGTAGCGATTCAGCCCGGTTGACGGTAGATGTTTGCTTAATATGTAGCATTTAGCGGATATCACTACCCAGCAGTGGGAGTGATATTGGCTATACTACGCTAAGTAATAAATACTAAGGAAACAATTTTGTTTGCTTACTTGGCTTTTGCGTGAGTCAATATATGCGACTTTAAGTTTGTAGACTGTGCGAATTTTTTACTACATCCATCGAATGGACAAACGTACGGCCTATCCCCAGTGTGTATTCTTACATGCGTACGGAGATTAAAGTCTAAACTGAACCTTTTACCACATCCTTCAAATGTGCATTGAAAAGGTTTTTCTCCTGTATGAACTAACTGATGCCTTTTAAGTTTAGAACTCTCGACAAAGGCTTTTCCACATTCAGCACATACATGCACTCGCGGTCCGTGCGTATGTAAATGTTTACGCATCGCACTATTATCTCGGAACATTTTTGTGCATCCTTTGTGTGGGCAAGCAATCGTGCGTTCTACACCATCCATCATTTGTTGCTTGCGAATTTTTAACTTATGACCAGGGCGTGCAAATTCTGCCAATTGCTTCGGATCTGAGAGATCAAGGCCTGGCATCCCATCGGAGACTGAACTTCCTGAGTGATTGTACTTGCTTGCATTCTTTCCAGACATGTATTCTGTATAGTCCGGGTCGGGTTCGGGGTTGGATCCTTCATCTGCAACAATCAATATATTTTAATTATTTTAATCAGCTGTGAAAAATGAATTATTAATTAGTATAAATTACAGTCTGTAAGTTGATTACAGTGTTAGCGCCTAGACTCGTATTATTGTAGATTTTATTACAAAATCCCGTAGGATTTGAGGACATTCTGTATCATTTATAGAAATGCCTTTAAGATTAATAGAAAATTCCTGTTAATACAATAGAAAATACTTTAATATCGCAACTATTTTACATTAACATATCCTATATAAGAAAGTTTTCCACTACCTTGACTAGACACTCAGGCGAATGCGAGCGCTTCTAAAAAAAATCCGGCTGCAGACTTTATTATGAGTTGGGGTAATTGGGTTTTTTTTTTGGAAAGGCATGTGAGCTGAAGGGTTTAATGTCTGGACGACCTCCTGTGGGAGACAGGCCAGTACCCCGACTCCCATGTATTTTTCTGGCCACATATTTGGTGCGCCAACAGAGCCATCTTCAGTTGTCCCGGAGAATGAGATTAATCTATGATGTCACATACTAACATCAAAATAATTTTCAATGATTGTTTTGTTTATTGTTGATGATAAGTAAGTCAACGTGTAAAAAAACATGAGAGTAAAGTCAGGCTAAAACATTTCACGCAATCAGCAGTAGCTGAGCATCATATTGAAACAGGACATAGCATTTTATTTGAAAAAACAACCGTAATCGCACAAACGTACAATAAATTTCCAAGAAAACATAGAGAAGCAATCGAAATCTTAAAACACCCTAATAACATCAATAGGGACAATGGATATAATACCAATCCGATTTGACTTTCCGTCCTCCCGGGTTTTTAAAAAA
Source organism: Andricus curvator (assembly GCA_932195095.1). Classification (NCBI taxonomy): domain Eukaryota; kingdom Metazoa; phylum Arthropoda; class Insecta; order Hymenoptera; family Cynipidae; genus Andricus; species Andricus curvator. Next base: position 59,413 of record CAKNYM010049768.1, read on the forward strand.
AGACTTGATTGGCCAATCAAGTTCAACCAGCCCACACCAGGGGCACACGATTGAAACCCGAAAAATCTTTAAATTTTTTATTTAAATTTGTTACATGTTGTTCAATATTGTTCGTTTTTTAAAAACGTGTGTCGGTGTAAAGTTACTGAAAGGAATGAAGTGATACAAATATATCAAATAACGCAATTTAATTGTAAGTATAGAATAATTTTATAAAATTGCTGTAGGTCACTTTTGAAATGTAATTATGAATGCAAAAATTGGTATGTTATTTTGCCGGTTTGCTTTGCATGTTTACTAAGTTTACAGATATAACTATTTAGCTTCCATTTCTACAATCTTTTAAAATATTTGTAGAATGATTTCGAATCTTTTAAAAACTTCGTTTATTTCTTTTAAATGTTTGAAATCTTCTTAAATTTTTGTAAAATCATTTAAATCTTTTAAAATTGTTCTGAAGTCTTTTGAAATCTTTGCTTAGTCTTGGATAGCTTCTGAAATTATTTGAAATCTTTGTGAAATCATTTTTTTTTAACCTTTGTTAAATCTTTTGCCATAAAATCTTCAAAATATTTTGAAATCTTTGTGAATTTCCTTGAAATTTCTGAAATCTTCTGAAATCTTTTGAAATCTGTGAAACCTTTTGGAATCTTTGAAATCCTTGTAAATTTCCTTGATATGTTTGAAATCTTTTGAAACCTTTTTGAATCTTTGAAGTCTTCGTGAAATTTTGGAATCTTTTAAATCTTTCTGAAATTTTTGAAATCTTTTAAAATCGCTGTAATTAGCCGGGCAAATTCACCCGGCTACTGGCCCTCTGTTGTGGCCGACCGAATTTTCTTGAAGCAATTCATCCGGCTATAATTCGTCCGTCTACACAGACACGTAGTTGCAGCCACAATAATATTATTAATATGTCGTAAGTAATATTTCATAATTCTAAATAATGTGATAGTGTCAAATGTATGAAATAATATTTTTTTTTTGACAAGGTCCCAGTGACAAGGATAAACTGCTTTTAGTAAAAGGATGTTGAAGTGCAGTGTTCCCCAATGTCCAGCGACATCAGAGGTAACAATCCATCGTTTTCCACACGACAGTGCCATCGGGCAACAATGGGCTCTTCCAATTAAAAATCCGCAGGTCTTTCAAATGACGTAAGCAGACATTAGAAAGAAAAAAGTAAGCGTTTGTCGCTTACACTTTACTCATTCGTGTTACTTAGCACACACAAATAGTCCAACATTGAAATCCGATGCTGTGCCAAGTTTAATGCTTCCAACAGCAGAATTAACATCAACCAGCACTGTACCTGATGTACAAGTTATGTCACACGTCGAAGTAGACATAAACGTTCAATTTCAAAATCAGTCCTCTCCAGGTTTGAGATACAATGTATCTCCAAAATCGCCACACATAAGGAAAAGTTTGTCGATGACAGATGAAAAAAAGTCCATTTGCCAATATTTCGTATAGCGACTTCGAAATCTTCAAGATAAGATAATGTGCAAAGGACATTGGTGGCAGAAGCAAAAAGACCTCGAGAAGACAGTCCATCGATTCTAAGTGCTAAGAAAAAACGAGAAGATGATTCTAATTCGCATAATCTTTTTCAAGATCTGCTGAGTTACCCACCTTCATCAAGTACACCGAAGAAAGATAAAAGACCTCGGGAACTTAGTCCATCAATTCTCGAAGTGAAAAAAAAGCGAGAAGAAACTACAGATGATTTTTCTATAGGGTTGATTGGTCATTCAGCCTTATCAAGCACACCAAACAAAGCTGCGCAAAACATGTGAAGAAGTACAGGTTACAAAAAGTAATCGGACTGCTAAAATGTCGAGAAAAGACAATGACGTCGATAGTAATAAAAAGAGAAAATTAGCAAGGGAGCTGAAATAGAAAAACTAGCTAGAGAGAGAAAATTCGGCCTCAAGAAGGCGAAATAGTACATTGTGTATCAAGGGCGTAAAGAAGGCTACTTTGACGAGTGTGAACTTGCCGCCTCAGCGAAGCGAGGGCGGCAGTCACACGAGGCAAAAAAACCGCACGCCCTTGATGCAAACGATACTTTTTGTCCTACCCTCCTTGAAAACAAGCATGTGAACGAGGGGCTATTCACTGAGTGAAAATGAGTTAAAGAATTCCTGATTTTCAAAGAATACGCAATCTTGAATCTGAGTTGAGATGAGTGAAGCGAATCGAGTTAGAGTTGGTCAAAATCGGAGAGAATACGGATGAATTGGAAGAATACAGTGAGATCAGCAAGAGTACAAAATGTGTAGAAAGAATATGGAAAGAGTTCAGAGAATATTACCGATATGGGGAGTGTCAGATGATTTTTCCGCGAATTCGCATAAATGAAAAATAATTAATATGAATCACTAATTTTTATTTTACACATATATAAAACAAACAAAGTTTGGAATTGCTTATTTTTTAACTCTTCAAGTTTGAATTCACTAATTTTGACAATTTCCAATTATAAAGCATATAATTTTCCAAGTATTGAGAGTAATTAAACTTTAACGGTTCACAATGCAATTATTCATATTATTCATTAATAACAATTTTAATTGCTGAAAAAAAAATTTCTCAGCTAGATAATATCACAGTCATTCGCAGCAGATAGTCTTCGTGAAAAACTTTTTTTTTCTGTAAAAACAAACTAATATAATGCAGTTGTTTATATAATTTGTTAATAACAATAACTAATAATTATGCCTAACAACATTTTAAATGTAAAATAACATTGTGGTGTGTTTAAAGATGATTTTTCATGAAGAGAAAATATTTAATCCTATAAAAATTCTATAAATGTATATTTGTTTATAAAATTTGTTTATAACAGCGAAATTTTTGCTTCATTTTTTTCGAATTGTGTAATAACATAACATTTAACACAAAAGGAAAGTTGAAATTCGGCCTCGAGGGATAAATGTGGAATTTTATGCAGAGTATTTTCTTTTTTTTTTAACTTTAAAATCAAACTCGTGCAAAGTTCATGGCAATGCACTTTCTCGATTCTGAAGGGAATCGATCGGCTGATCGTCCCTCTCTAACTCACTAGAGCTGGAATTTGAGAGCTATGTCAGTCATATGGAAAAGGTTGCAAGCTGGATTCGACTCCTTCAAGCCTGGCTTCATTACTCAGGATAGCATAGAAATTTTTTTTGGATGTCTGATGTGAGAAGCTATAGCCATAGGTTGGTGAATTTAACGTGCTTTCAAGTCGAAGGTCTTTTTAAAACTTTGCTGCTGCATAACTTGACATCCCCTCAATCGGTAGGGCAAACTGCAAAGACGATGGATCGGAAGCTCAGCAATCTCTAGGCAAATTTCTCCAACTGAGCACTCCGAAGAAGGAGAATTGCCGGATACCACCATAAGGGGTGCAACCTCTCAGTTCGGCAACATCGCTTGGCTTCGCTACGCTGGGAGTTTTTTGGTCAAATTAGGAGATAAGGCTAAAATGATAAAGGCGTGTCCGCACTGCCAAAAAGTCTTTTAATTATCACTACGTCAAGGATGTGATTGCCTTTCAATCGGACTTGAGGAAGAAACTGGCCATTTACTCTTTGAAATACGTGGCTTTTTAATGGATTACGTGCCCTGACCACAAGAAAAGTGTTTGGATCTTTTTATCCTGGAAAACATTTGCCATTGGTGCGTCCACATCAATAGGCTCATCACAGGACGACAAACGGAACACGGAAACAGCATTCTGGAACAACATGCTGTGACATTGTATGAGACTACCCGGAGAAGGAAAGCTGCTCTAGACAACGTGTAAGTATTTCCAAGGAAAAGTAACTCATTCTATTAAAATTGTATTTATTCACTATTTAGTTAGATACTGCTCTATTATTCCAGGAAGAAAGCTGCACAGAAATTACAGTATTAGCATGATATTGAACCTGCGGCTGACTTTAGCCTTTCATCTACATTTTCGATTTCGGTTACAATTTACACATTGAGCTTCCTTATAATTGCTCAGTTCTTCTATTTTCTGAGTTCTGTTTGTCGAGATTATTTATATTTTGCGCATAATACCATCCCGTTTTGAATTTCTCAATCAGGTATGTAGAACTCTCTATGATAAATATGCAATCAATAAAAATAACTACAAGTTTCCTTACAAAAAAAAAAAAAAAAAAAAAAAAAGAAAACCAGACATAATTTCAGAGTACCTAAACAGTTTTATTTCAGAATTAACAACTGTTACTATCATTAAAAACGATTATTCTTGTGAAAAAATGACGTGAAAAATTAAAAAAGTGCTTCGAGTTTTTTCCCTTCTTTTCAACAATTCTTCAAACAGGTATATTAAAGTTATGAAGATTTATCAATAAAAGTAATGGTCCCTTTTTAAGGAGTGAAATTTAAGAGTTAAAAAAATTATTTACAACTAATTAAAACTCCCACCGACTTTCTTTCGAATAAAATGACTATAAACTTTTTCTCCCCATTTCTTGTTAGCTAAATTATGGGAAATAAAAAAAAAAAATTTGTCGATAGGAGTTGTAATTCGTTACAAATAATTTTTTTAGTTCCGAAATTTTGCTCCGTGAAAAGCGAACCTTATTTTATTAATAAATCTGTGTAACTTAAATGTTAAAGTTTGGGAAATTGTTTAAAAGAAGGAAAACAATTCCAACCAGTTTCAAATTTTCGCGGGCAGGGCTGCGGGTCGAGAGAGGGCGAATGTTTTCTTGGAACAACTGAAGATGGCTCTGCTGGCGCACCAAATACGAGCCGTTCACGCCAGCAAAGATATTATACACCTAGATGCGGCAAGTGGCGGCGGAGTGGGGGAACAATATATATAGCAACTACTTTCGTGCGGTGCGTAGCTACTGCCCTCTTCGTACTACCTTCCTTCACTCTTTCTCTGTAGGTACAATCGTTGCTCTGCGGCTCTAAGGGTAATGATTTTAAATCTATTATCCTTGCAGCTTCTCCATGTTATCTCAAAACATCGTTAAGTAGAAGCAGGGATTCTGACATGATTTACAAAATAACAAATTAATATAAAATGATAATACTTTTGAAATTCCAATCATTATTTTATTTGTGCAGAAAATAAATTAGTGACAATATTAAAGGTTTGCCACAATAATTAATTTTAATGCTAATTTTGTAATTAGGTAAATATTTATTTTTCCAATTGATATTTCACATTCCGGTGTATTAAGTAAAGATGATATAAATGTTTCTTTAAAATGGATAAAGAAACATGTATTAAATTTTCATTTTCTTACAGCAATTTTTTATTAAATAATTTGAAACAAATTAATCAATATTGATCCTAGGTTATAAGTAGACTGCACCAATAAATTCTATGTAAAAATTAACTCCAGAAACTTATACTAAATTTTCATTTACATTCAAAACTTTTTTTTCTTGGCAAATGTATACATGTTAAGGTTGCAGGGTTATAAATAAAAGCATTGCTATTATTTTGCAACGATAAAAATATAATAATGTCAGAATTTATTAAATTGATCTTTTAAATGAGGAACGCTTGCGAAGTTAAACAAAATCGAATATAACCGATAAAGATTATATCATTTATAATTAAAAGGCTTCAATGTTAAATGATTTTTAATTGAAACCTTCAAAATTAAGAATTTTTATTTTAAATTAGAAGTCATAATTTTTAATATAAAACGTTCTAATTGGAATAATTCTTATATCGAAAAATTAAAAACTTTAATTAGAATTTCTAATTAGAATTACAATTCTAATGCACAAAATAAGTCTTCACTCATTAAAATATGTAATCATTTTTACACTCTTATCATTTATGATTGAGAAAGTATTACAATAGGCCGAAATTTCAAACCTCAGTTTTTGAACGGTTCTCCACCTTTTGAGACCCCCTGAAGCCGAAAATCAAGTTTTGGCAAAGGCGTCTGTCTGTATGTCTGTATGTCCGCAAACATGATAACTCTCGAAAAAATGAACGGATCAAATTGTCGAGCTTTGGCACACTTTTTTGTATTCTAAAAGAAAGAGCGAGTTTGTTAACCAACGGCAGATACGTGAAGAAAGTTTAAAAGAAGAATTGAAGCTTTTTAAAATATCTACAATTTCTCCCTCAACCATTTTTTGATAAGACTTGATGTTTGGGTTTTATTTCTCGAAAATAATAAGCAAGAAATCCTACAAAATTTCTTCTGAGCATTTTTTGTTAGGATTTGTCATTTTCGGTTTTATTTGCCGGAAATACTTTTAAAAAAAAGAAGCAAATTTTCCGAAAAACAGCGTGAGATACGGAAAAAAGCTGTATGGTTGAATTGCAGCTTTTAAAACGTCCTTAAAAAATTTCTTGAACCATTTTTTGATGGAATTTGTGATTTTTGGTTTATTTATCTAAAATTACCCTTTCTCTACATCTTTAGGTCAGGAAATATTTAAAGGTAAACGACTAATCGTGAAATAAGGGCGGGTAGAAATATTATGTCAAAATATTTTGAAATACAAGAGGTATTTCAAACAGTATTGTATCAATATTTCCGAGAAAATTCTGGTCTTCAGCACTGTATACTGCAACAGGTAAAGAGAAGTAGTTATTATACAATGCCGTGGAGGCTGGCGTCCTTTTAAACTGTAAACAGTCATCATTAGAGATATGGGCCTGAAAATCTTTAATGGAAATTTTCATTTTTTTAATTTAAAAAATTTAGAAATGTTCAAACAGTTAATTGTAAAAATTGTCATCATAACAAATTGTAAGTTGGTACTATTAGTTTCCGCCATGAAAAAGTTAAAAAATGATAAAGTAAAAGACGTGTGGCCTAAAGTAAACTATTTCAATAGTAAATATTTTTAACTTTATATGAAATATATTATAATTATATCGAAGTATCTGGGCTAAGCGAAAATATTTGTGGTAACACTTTTTATTCAAATAGTGTTTGCTTATTAGGGACCCAACTTAAATTACGTCACAGCTCAAGGAGGTGGGAGGGGTCGAGATATTTTGCTACGATTCGTTACGGAAGGGGGGGGGGGGGGTCTTTCATTCATGTACGTAATTTTTGGAAATTCATTTAGTTTAGTAGAAATTGCATCTTTCTCGGATAAAAGTGAAACAGTTTTGTTAAAAATTCGTCGTTTTGGGTTGAAAATTCAAATATTTTCATAGAAAATATACTTTTTGTTTAAAATTGAATCTTAATGTTGAATTTTTAACTGAATTATTTTTTGGATGAAAATTCAACTATTTTTTTGTAAATTTGTCTTTTTAATTAAAAAATTTGTCTATTTCAGTAGAAATTGCACCGTTCTTGAAGAGAAATGCTACTGTCTGGTTGAAAATTTAACAATTTTGTTAAAAAGTCATGCTTTTTGGTTCAAAATTCAACTGTTTTGTTGGAAATTAGTCTTTTTGGGTTGAAAATTCAACTATTTTCGTAGAAAATTTATTTCTTGTTTAAAACTCATATTTTGATATGGAAAAGTCAATAAAATCTTTTTTGGATGAAAATTGCATCTTTCTTGGATAAAAATGCAACTGTTTAGTTGCAAATTAATCTTTTTTGCTTAACTTTGTTAAGAAATAACTTTTTTGTTGAAGATTAATATTTTTAGTTGAAAATTCATCTGATTGTTTGAAAATTGAACCATTTTATAACAAATAATTTTTTCTGAAAATTAATGTTTTTTGGTTGAAAATTCCATTTTTGTACAGAAAATTCGTCTTTTGGCTTGAAGGTTCGACGATTTGGATAACTTTTTTTTCTTTCATTAACATAATTCAAAGTTGATGCAAGAACAGAAAAGATGTGTTGATTCGAGACGAATCGATTGACCTATAATATTAATACATTTTATTGAAGAGTAAGAAAGCTATGGTAGTGCATAATATTTAAAAATACGGTTTTTTGATAGTAAAACTTTGTTCATTGACATAATTCAAAGTTGATACAAGAATATAAAAGATTCTTCGGTTCGAGACGAATCGATTGACCTACAATACTAATACATTTTATTAAAGAGTAGGGAAGTTATGGTGATTTATATATTTTTGAAATCGATTTTTATAGTAAAAATGTTCTCATTCTCATAATTTAAAGTTGATGCGAAAATAGAAAAGTTGTGTTGATTCAAGACGAATCGATTGACCTGTAATATTGATACATTTTATTGAAGAGTAAGGAAGCTATGGTAATGCATAATATTTGAAAACACGGTTTTTTATAGTGAAACTTTTTTCTTTAACATAATTCAAAGTTGATGCAAGAATATAAAAGATTCCCCGGTTCGAGACGAATCGATTGACCTACAATATTAATACATTTTATTAAAGAGCAGGGAAGTTATGGTAATTTCTATATTTTGAAATCGGTTTTTTATAGTAAAACTTTTTTCATTAACATAATTCAAAGTTGATGCAAGAACAGAAAAGATGTGTTGATTCGAGTAGAATCGATCGACTTATAATATTAATACATTTTATTGAAGAGTAAGGATGCTATGGTAATGCATAATATTTGAAAAATCGGTTTTTTATTGTAAAACTTTTTCCATTAGCATAATTCAAAGTTGATGCAAGAATATAAAAGATTCCCTGGTTCGAGAGGAATCGATTGACCTACAATATTATTACATTTTATTAAACAGTAGGGAAGTTATGGTAATTTATATATTTTTTAAATCGTTTTTATATTAAAAATTTTTTCATTCTCATAATTTAAAGTTAATGCGAGAATAGAAAAGTTGTGTTGATTCAAGACGAATCGATTGACCCATAGAATTTATACATTTTATTGAAGAGTAAGGAAGCTATGGTAATGCATAATATTTGAAAACACAATTTTTTATATTAAACTTTTTTCACTAACATAATTCAAAATTCATGCAAGAACAGAAAAGATTCCTTTATCGAGGAAAATCGATTGATCTATAATATTAATACACTTTATTGAAGATTAAGGAAGTTATGGCTCATTTATAATATTTGAGTCATCTGCTTCAAACAGAAAACTGTTTTCATCGACATAATTCAAAGTTGACGCATGAATAGAAAAGACTTTTTGATCATACATTTTTAAATAGAGTAATTCTGACAATTTTTGTAAAGAAATCATAAAGGTGGGAAAGTGATAGGGTGCGACAGAACTTTTCCCTTCCCTTTTCCAGCTCGAAAAATTATCATTTCGAATACAAAATTTGATTTGTCTGATTTGTCGCTGTGTTAAAAATTTTGTTGTATTTTTCAGCATTTTTTGAACAGCCTCTATATATATGAGGTGTCAAAAAATGGTGTCTTCAAAGTATATATCATTCGACGCAGAATTTCACGAAACGTATAAATCAATAGCGTCTCAGAAAAGTATTTTTGGTGCCTTTTTTGAAAATCTTAAGGATCAGTTATATCTCTGGCTGGTCTGAAAGATCTAAATTCTAAAATTCAAACAAGAAACCTAAAACTTGATGAAGGAAAGTGTCCTTGAAATTTTCACTAAATAGCTTTTGTTAGCATTAGTAAATTTCCCGAGTACCCCATCCTTTCAATTTAAAGATTAAACCTGGAGATGTAAAGAAAAGCAGGTATATATTTCGGGCGAGAGGGCGGGGCACTTCTGATACTCCTGTTAGAAATTAGATCCCATTGATTTTGTTGTTTTTCCTTAAATGTTTTCTATTCTTCAAAACGTCATATCTACCTATAATTCTTTGAATTTTTATAATTTCAAAAGCAAATTTTTATCTTGCATAATAAGGTATAATAATTCAATATGAATTTCGAATTGTTTTATCTTGCATAATAAGGTATATAATAAGGTGTAAGTCAATATGAATTGCGAATTGAATTCTCTGTTACATTTATAGTTTATAATTTAAGTTAAATTAAAATTGTTACAAAAATTGGTTCTCTGATCGCTATGATGAAATATACAGTTAGCTATTAATTGGTCAAATATATTTAATAAATCATTGTAACAATGACGTAAAGGATTGAAATTGTACACCCTCTGAACGATACAAACAGAAAATTAAAAGAGTAATAACCATTGCAAAATTAAACATATCAATGAATTTCGTATTGACAAAGAGAATAAATTTTTTTTGGTGTAATGCTTTCAAACAGAGGTTCAAAATTTTTTTAACTCGAAAAGTTTAAATTTGTTGCAACTAAAATGTGGCGGATTGAAAATGAATCTTTAAAAATTCGAAGTGTCTACAACCTACTACATGTACCGAAAATATCCTGCTATTCGAACCCAAATTTCGGTGCATAGAGCCCCTTCGTTCTCAAATTCGTACAAAAAAAATTCATCTATTCGTACCGACATTTCTGTACACGTAGCCACGTCATTAAAAATTGTACACTTTGAAAATTGAAACGTTTAAAATGAAAAACGTTTAATTCCGTATTCAAACAAAATTAAAAGTTGAAATTAACATCAACGAAACTGAGCAGTGTGGTCTTTTAGACAACAAAATATATAAATAAAATATTAAAAACTAAACATTTACTGATACATTTAGAGGCTTACATGTTTCTGCTTTCTCTTCAGGTAAAAGTTGCGCAATTCTTATTCAATCCTAAGGTTGTACGGATTATTCTATTTTTATTTTAAAAAATGTATTTAAGAAAAATATTGTCAATAAAATTAACAATTGTGTAATTCCTGCATAAAATGTTGTAAATAGAAGCGTACCAATGAGATTCGTAGAGAATCCTTCAAAGAATAAAATTAAGTGATAAAAGAATAACCTGAAATATTTTTTTCTGAAGTTCACCTAATAATAGGAGTATTTCCCTCAAATTTAAAAATCATTTTTAACAATGCTTATTTTTGAACTTGAAATAACTAGTGTACATCCTTATTTATTGCGTCAAATTGGAAGCCTGAAAAATTGAACAATTCCGGCCCTACTGGCGTTTGACCCCAAATAATAAACTATGATAGAACTATACCTTCAAAATTGAATTATTTTCAACAAAATGACAAACTTGTTTTGTATTTGTATTGTAATCTTTTGATTTTCAATGTGACTCATAAAAAATTTTTAAAAATTTCAATCATATAAATCAGACTGTTCACAATTTAACACTTTTAAATACAACCCGTTTAAAAATGAAAGCATTTTTAGTTGAAATAGTATAATTTTAGGGTCTTAAAAATTCGACATAGTATGCGTAAAAATAAAATAACAAAAAATGTGCAACTTCACAATTTGAAGGGCTTAAAATTAAAAATGCAATAGTATCGAAAGTTGAACAATTCCGCAATTGTTTCATTTTAAATACAAAGGCTTAATAGTTGAAATTGTTTAAAATGTAAACTTTCCCAATCAAATCATATCAACTTCAATTGCTGAAAATGGAAGGACAATTTCATTGTCAATGAATGTAAAATTTCAGATATGTAAATCGTTTGAAGTTGAACAATTCTGAATGAGGTCGAAGTGAATTAAAAAAATTTCGTTATCTTTTCTTGTTTATATTCTGGCGTATTCTGTTATAAACGTAACAATATATTCACTCGGTTGTGGTTTACGTTACGTTATTCAAAATAGCGAAATTCACGCCAAAATTATAATTTGTTAATTACACTGCAATTTTGAACAATATATTATGCAAATCGTTCTATCTTTTATATAATTATTATTCAAAAATAAACGGATCATATTACACAAAAACCATAAAACGGAAATTCTAATATATATATATATATATATATATATATATATATATATATATATTCATAATTATTTACAGTTGAATCTGAACGGAATTTAATTTCATTAAAAAATTATAAAATTATTCATGATAAAATGGATTTCTGTTCTATCTTAATTTTAAAATAAATATTCATTTGTTTATTGATTGTTATTGACCTCGATCGCCGGATAAGACAGACTTCGAATTGCTCTAGTGATCATGAATATTTTCAGAAAACTATATTATCTACTGAAATTCATTTCGGCGACAGCGCCTCTTTCGCCCATTTACTCACGACAAGTGTTAAGAGGGGATGGATACTTCAGCGGGTAGAGAGGCACAGCGGGGAGGGTTAGGATTTTCGCCGACAGCGCCGTCTACATGTATCCTACCCTACTAATAATTCTATCCCCACTCCGCCACGACTTGCCGCATCTAGGTGTATAATATCTTTGACGCCAGCATCTATTTTGGCTCCCGAAGCGCGCGCAGCCTGCCTCTCTGGTAGGTGACTGCGCGCGACTATGTTTGAAATTTTAATGCCTGCAAATTTTGTTCAAAGAATTCTCATAGAAATAATATTAATACACGTAATTATCCTAATGTTAGTAATACGAGTAGTAAAAATAATTGAAGATTATGTTCAAGAATAAAATCAAGATAATATTATTCCTCATGATAATGATAATACATAACAATTTTATTTGTCAAAATCAATCCAACATTTCTACATTTACATCACACATAGGAATCGTCGAATTCACTATGCATATTAATTCTCATATTTACATTTACATCATTCATATGATACTGTTGAATAATATATTCATTTTCATTGAGAATATTGTAAGTTTTTCATCATCGGACATACGTCTGGCGACCGATTAGGAAGAGTCGAAACTCACAAAATGAGTTTCACTAATAACTTCTGAAAGACCACCCCCTAGTGAGGTCATTCCTCCACAGACATACACGTATGAGTTAGTTTTACCGAGAACTCTACTCGAGTAAGAATTGCTTTTTTTGAATTGTTAAGTTTTTAACTCTGCCCTATTCAGATCGTGTTCTATCGTTATTTACAACAGTGTAATTGCGACTTCTGATTGTGTATTTTTAAATCAGTGCAGAGTTAATTTCAAGTTGTCATATTTCTTCTTAATGTTCATGAATTCTTCTACTATAAACAATAATGGACTCTATGATCAAATGTCCATCTTGTGATCAAACATTCTCAGGGAGAGAAAATTTATACAGACATTTTCGAAAATCCCATAATCATGAACCAGTCTCGGATCTTCTACCCGCTAAAAACTCCTCTTGTGAATGTTGCGACAAAAAATTTTTTAATGAGAAATCGTTGGATACACACGTCAGCAAGTTCCACCCAAGCAGTGAAAAACTGAAGAAACCCAGAATAATTTGCCCATACGAGACATGTAAACAAGAGTTGTTTATGTTCTCCAATCTGAAGAATCATTTGTTTGAAATTCATGAAGTGAAGATAGAGTCGGAATTGATTGAATAGCATTGCAGGTAAATACCAATCTATTAATTATTAATTAATTCAGTTTGTATGTTCACATTAGGGATTTCTTGTTTATTGTCATTTCCATGATTCAGAACAGTTCTAACTTGAATATTTTCACAAAACTGAATTGTGTAGAATCGAACCATATAGAACCAAACAGAATGATAAAGGAAATCAGCTTGTGTAGAATTTAACAGTGTGGAGTTATACGGTATTTGATATATCAATTTGTCCAGCATTATATCGTACGGAATTAAACTGTGCAGGATTTGACAGCAATTTTCAATTAAAAAATCATGTGTGGGATTACTGTGTGTGGAGTTTACTGTATAGAATTTGCACTGTGTAGAGTTGAAATGTGCAGAATCGACACCACCAGCCTGACGATAGGGGGGGGGGGGGGGGCATTCTCCCCGGGCGCTGAATCTTCGAGGGGGTCCGGATTTTCAGGAACTGTTAGAAAATATATATATTTTTTTAAATAAAATTATTTATTAATTATATTGTTTGCGATTGTGATTATTTTAACAAAAAATAATACTATGAAAGCATAAAAGAATCCTGCACCAGCAACGATTCTCGGAATTATTTTGTGTTCCAGAAGCAGGGCGAAATTTACATTTATTTAATTCCTTCTAGTACCATAAAAAATATCTATAATTGAATGTTTTTAATTTCGTAAAGTAGGAAACATTTCAAATTTATTTAATTCCTTTAATTTCTTTCAGAAAATATGTATTTTGAATCGCTTTGCATTCCGTAAAGTAGAATTTATTTTTAGTTTATTTAATTCCCTCTAATGCCTTTAGAATAAATCATTATGACATTGTTTCGAATTCCAAAATGTAGCATATATTTAAAATGAATCTTATTCCTACTGGTACCTTCAGAAAATATCGGTTTAAAAATATTTTTAATCCTTTTTTCTGGAATATAAGTTTTAAAGTTTCAATTGAGGGTCTGGATCGAGAAACTCGCCCAGCGCTTGAGATCGGGTAAAAGTATTGTCCAAACGTCTGGGTGGACGGCAATTTTAAAAGTCAAAAAATTAATTAAAAAAAATATATAGGATTATAGGTAATGACGAGACGGAACTTTTTTCTATTTTTTGTTTTTTGATCGGATAATTATTTTTAATAATAAGCCTAATAAACTGAAAAAAATGTGTCCCCAAATTCAATTAGTTTTTAAGAAATAAATCGTCATAAGTTGGGCAAATATTATTGAAACTGTTTCAAACTTGATATACGAA
>CAKNYM010049768.1:93872-111383 GCA_932195095.1 Andricus curvator
AAAAGTTACAAACGTTTGAAAGTAAGGCTTTGCTTAAAAAACCCAAAAATTGTACCCCCGCCACTTTGATAAATAATTATCAAAATAAATTAATTTTTGGTGTGAGGAGTACTATCTAATAGGACTACAATTGGGCCAATTTTTAGCCCGATCGGACAATTTTCATTTTCGAGGTGGGTACACTTCACAAATTATGCCCCATATGTGTGTGTATTTAAGACTTTATTTGTTTGAGAATCTACTGATTCAGACAAAGAAGGTACTGCTCTATTATAATAATAACACATATCCTTATAAACTCTATTCAGTGAAGACCATTCAACTTCATCTATAAACCTAGTAAAAATAATTATTCTCTACAGTGCTGTTGTATTATTATCTCCGAACTACTTTATACTCTTCCCAGGATTTTACTAAAGAATACAAAAGCCTTGTTAATAGTATTTTTGGGGTTATCTAATATATTAAGCCAGTCATATTTACATTCACACACTTTGATAAATAATGATCAAAATGAATTAATTTTTGGTGTGAGGAGTACTATCTAATAGGACTACAATTGGGCCAATTTTTAGCCCGATCCGACAACTTTCATTTTCGAGGTGGGTACACTTCAGAAATTATGCCCCATATATAAATCTATATTACAAAAATAACTCACCGCCGCCACCAAGCCAGGAATTCTGAACTCAGCTCAGGCCCATCCTTGGCTCAGCCAATGGTGAAAGGAATGGTGCGCAAGGAAAGAGGCATGACAAAGATGAAGGGGGAATGGGGTATGGAGTATAAGGAATATGGACAGTAGAAAAGGCTGAGGTAGGGCTAGGCCCACTTCTCCTACCCTTTTCTCTCTCTATTCCGTTTAACGCCATATCCCATTGGCCTGGGACCAGCATTATGCCGGGAGCCCCTACCATTCACCAATACCTTCAGTAAGCCCTACCATCTCTGGCCCTTTCCCCCCTCAGTCACATATTCATACCAGAGCTATAACATGGCATTGACACAGCCGCCGCCCCCTATTATAACTTTTTGCCCCAACGATATACCACTTGGCCCCAACCTTACACAAATTTTCCCCAATTCGATGTCACTTTTCATTAACCTCATGAAGATCTGCCCTAAAATTATACCATTCTGCCCCAACCTTATGCCCTTGGCCATAAACTCTTTTCTTTTCCACATTTTCAGCTTTTAAGTCCTTTTGAAGTCGGGAATCAAGACCCTCCAACCATCCTCTACCCGCCACCAAAACCCTCACTACATCTTACCTTCTCTGGCCACTTTCCCTCTGTGCTGTGTATCACCCTTCTGCCTTCACCCTCTTCACTCAATGAAAAAATTGACAATGGTAAAACTTATGTTAAAAATATTTAAAAACCTGCATATGTGAATATGAAACTAAACCTTCTTCAAAAAATATTTAGTGCCAGCAACGCCGGTTTGTCATAGGCACACATAAGCGTAATATTTCGCTCATCCCTCCACCAACCCTTAAGGGGGTATTTCTATTTGACCGGGCCAAAAAATCGATTTTTTTATTTTTTGATAGTATATAGTATGCTGAATTTGTACAAAGGGATTTGTTTGGTTTGGACTTTTTAACGAAGCTGCAGCCGGGTCAACTGCGCAGAGCGGAGAGTACTCAGCCGCACGCTGCGGAGGGCCCCGGCCGCCTCGGCTGTGACCGCAGGCAGGTCATAAATGTGTATAATAGAGTCATTGTTCGTCTCAAATAGGTTTTCCTTCCCCAATACGATATTCCGAAAGCATTTACAGATTTGTATCCAAGGTCTAGTCAAAACTTTCAGTGTTAGGTCTGAATTTCCAGTGTCACGCTACATGTTGAGCAAGTCGTTTTTCTCAAAACACGATTTTTTTAAACGGCTGACATGATTCCGGCAAAACCACTGGACCGATTAAGATCAAATTTGGAGGATATATTTAGCAGATGTTTGGCTATAGCCCGAACCAGAATAAATAAAGAATAATGATTTTTGAATTTTTAGCAAGTCAAAAACTACCCCCAAAAAAGTCAAAATTCGCAAACCAAATTTCAAATGGGCGCCATTTTGTCAATTTTCAATATTTTTTATTGTTCTAGTTCCGGCTATAGCCGTACTCGTATGTTTTAAGAATCTCTTCAATTTTTTGTTTCGGATGACCTGGAGCAGCTGAATCATGCCAGCCAAGTGAGGGTGTCGTTTCCGGGACACATATTTTGAAATACTACAGCGCCCCCGTTTTTTTTTTAATTGGTAACCACGTATTTTTTTAGTTAAAGATCGCTTAAAAATATAAAAAAACTTCCATTCAAAAATATTAAAAATTGTATTTTTTATGAATTTTTGAAAACGCCTGAAAAAAGCTCGATCAAATAGAAATACCCCCTTAAAGCAGACATGCCCCTAGGGGAAATTCACTTCGGGGACATATGTTCCGCTTCCACGTCTATTTCTTCTGGAGAGTGGGAGTAGTGGTAGAGGTGTGCGATGATCTCTCCTCTAGTGACGTCACGTAGCCCAGTAGATACGAAATATCCGCAGGGGTGCTTGTGGGCGACTAACTTTTCAATAAAAATGTTAATAGTAACTAGAGTTTTAATTATTTTATATCAGTTTTTTACACTTATTTTCAATGAAGGTAATTGAAAAGAAAAGTTTACAAAGTGTTTTTGTTGTTGTACATTATTGTATATTTTAATATCACAGTTTTTAACATTGCATGTACAATGTAAACAAATGTTGACTGATACTTTTTCAAGTATAACAATATATTAACATCATGCACAAGGTAGAATGGTAAATTATAGAAATGAAATATAATGATAAAATCTCAAACCTATATAGTATCATTAAATATTACATTAAATATAATATTTGAAACATTCGAGCCTACTGCGTTGATCACATTCGGACAATATTTTCTCATAACTGGAAGCTTCTTCTCAATCAAACGTTTTTTGTACCGATTAAGATTTACTGTACAGCTCAGAAGGAGATTTTTGGTCGATTTTACACAATGTTTTTTCGCTCCCTTGCACAATTGCCATTTTGAAAGTTACCTCCTTTTGCCTTTCCTACTTCGAACCCAAGAATTGACAAAGCAATTTTTAAACAATTTAAAAAGTATCAGTCAACCAAAACTGCGATTTTATAATATAGAATAATGTGAAACAAAAAAAAACACTTTGTAAACTTTCCTTTTCAATTACCTTCATTGATAATAAATGTAAAAAACTGATATAAAATAATTAAAAACTCTAGTTACTATTAAATTTTATATTGAAAAGTTAGTCGCCCCCAAACACCCAAACACCGTATCTACGGGGCTACGTGACGTCACTAGAGAGATTCTCGCACGCCTCTACCACTACTCCAGCTCTCCAGACGAAATAGAGGTGGAAGCGGAACATATGTTCCCGAAGGGAATTTCTCCTAGCTGGGCATGTCTGTCTTCAACTCTCACGTAATTAATGAATTCTCCCTACTCTTGATGTAGTTAAAAAACAATGAAATGTTTAATGTTAAAAATATGAGAAACATTGTTCCGGGGTTGGCGCACGAAACGTGCAGAAGGACATAAGATTACACCTTTTCGCTTTCAACCCTTTATTCGCCATCCCTATATACCCCTTTTTCCTCTCTCTCTAGTTAAAGAAGGGGAATGAGACACACAATCGGTCAAGAGAAGAGACGCGATGTGGTCCCCACATCTTTAAGATATAGCTGCGCTAGGAAACTAAATTTATTTCCAAAATTAGTTACAATTGAAAATGGGAATATTTTCCTCCATTTTATTAATAATTTTGAACAAGACTAATTTTCAAACTTGAGAAAACTACTGTACATCTTTAAAAGCTTGCGTTACGGAAAAACAAAATATTTCAAATAGAGTATTTTAAACATTTCAAACTTTATTTCGACTTCTTGCGGATATTTTATCTGCAACTATTGTTAACAATCATTAATTAAGTGGTATGCCTGGATTCGTAAATGAATGAGTTAGAAGGGATATTTGTCATATTTCAATAATTATGGATGATTTTAAAAATATGCTTGGTCAAAGTTACCCTGCTTTTGAAGACTAATTTCTCAGTTTGTAACAATTATTTAACAATTAAAAAATAAGATCCCTACAACAAACAATAATTTTTCTAGTAGGGTGAGAAATTTCAATCCAAATTTTTACTAGATATCAAATATATTTTGAAACTATCCCAATGAATAGTTTCGGTTAGACGCAAATTCAAATAGAGCATTTTCAACATTTCAACCTTTATTTCGACTCCTTTCAGCTATTTTATCTGAAAGTATTGCTAACAATTATTACTTATGTGGTATGCCCGGATTCGTAAACGAATAAGGAAGAAGGGATCTTTAAAGATAATAATTGAAAAGAAAAGAAACATTTAAAGATCAACTGGGATTGCAAATATTAACCGATTTTTTTCGATCTTTTTTTGACTTACTCGTAAAAATATAACGAGGCTAATTCAGTCTACTAAAATTGAAATAATATTTTACAAAATGTTGATTTTTCTCCACTGTGTCTAATCGCAAACAATGGGAAGATCACGCGAGGCCAAAAACCGTCCGCTTGACGAACTACCCCCGGCTGCATGGGTACCTGCTGAAAATATTCCTACAGTGATTGGCTGTCGAAATTTTTTGTTTCACTAACAAGCTCCCCCCTTTGAGGCGTGCTTATCATAGTTCTTTCTCTCGCACACTCAACTCAGAATTCCCACGGGTCTTCCCAACCCTCTTAATATTTGTTCCTTATTTTGCATCAAATTTTATTCTCATCTACCCTGAAAATGTATATCATTTCAATAAATGTATATTATTACAATTCATAACATGCATTGATATTGAAACATACGTATTTTCATTGTTTTGTTTTTACAATTTAAAAAAGTGCGTATTCCATAAAAAAAACAATTTTGTTAAATAAAAAGTTATCGTAACTTGCGTCGTTTTTCGAAAAAGTTGATGTTTTATTTCTGATGTATTCTTATAACAGAAGTTTATAAAAAATTTGTAGATCTTTTTTGGTTGAACAACTTTTGTCTATTCATTTTTTTTTCGTTTCTTGTGTCGTTTTTCCAAAAAATTTCATTATTCTTAGTCATTTTTTACGATTAAAAGAAAGTCTGCTCGTCCTCTCTAAAAATGATTAATAAAAAATTTGTAGATCCTTTTCGGGTGAACAACTTTCACCTATTAATTTTTTTCGAACCTTGTGTCATTTTTTAAAAAAAAATTATTTTTTATTTTTAATGTTATTTTTTAAGATTAAAACAATAACAAAAACCCGTGAAAATTTAAACAGTCGCTTATTTTGGACCACTTGAAATTGTAACTTAGTCAACAAATTTTTTTTGTCTAATCGGTGAAATACGGGTCGTATAAAGTCCCTTGAAACAAAACATATTTTGTCCCGAAACGTTTCTGCGACTTCAGCATGCACAGCCTGCCCGATTTGAAATAAATTCGGTCTAATAATCTAATAAAGTCAAGCCGGTTTAACGTACAGTTAGATTTTTTCTTTTTCAAGGACCTGTTAAAAACCTACGTAAAATCTAAATGGAAGAAGGGCGCAAAATTCGAAATACACTTTTTTATAACTGGATTCTAAAAAATCATTCAAAATAAGTAAAAAAAATATATTTATATTTACTGTTTAATTTGACACGTAAAAATTGAACAATATATTTTTACAACTTTTTACATATGAAGGGTAGAAATGCAGAAGGAGTCAAGCGCCATTTTTCACTTTTTCAGGAGAGACTGAAAACATGTTCTAAATTCAGCAAGACCATTTAAGAAAAAAATAAGAAAGTACTTTCAAGATACTTTCATGCTCTATCGAACTAAAAAAAGTTTGCTTACAAAAAGCTATCCGGTTTCGAGAAAATTAATGAAACAGGTCACGTTTCGGGGTTAGATTTCGGGTCCGTATCGACTTTTAACATCTTTCAACATTAATTGTGAAGTCAATTTGCAGTTTGAGAACAAAATAAAAATTTGAATTCTAGCTATTGCATGGACGAATTGATTTCCAAAAAGTTTGTTTAAAAAAAATCACGCAATTTCGAAAAATTTGAAAATCCAATTATGACTTGGAAATAGCGTAAAACTGACATATCAACTTCAAATGACGATAGCAGCAATAATTTTGCATTATTGCAAAAAATGAGAAATTCGGTTTTAGCTTATTTAGTATTGAATGGAAGGACCCAATAGTAATTAAAAATAATTAACCAGTGTCGAGAAAAATGAAATTGGATTTTTTACTTTGAGGTTAGAAAAGCTTCTCGGACAACTTTAAACGGCAATAATTACTGTGATTATTATTATTTTCCTTATATTGGGTTTCTTCTTGTAACATTATGTCCGTTGAAATTAGAAGTAAGCGATTTATTATTTTATCCTATCGTAGATTGTACTATATCAATATTTTCAGAATGTGATTAATTCAAGATATTCAAGGAAAATTTGTGTTGAACTTTTTATTATAAAATCGTAGAAAAAATATTATAAAACGGGGTAAGCATCATCAGCATATGGATCGTTATTCATACTTTAATGCCCCTGAATAATTTCTATATATTGTTGCTGCGCCCAAGGAGGCATAAAAGGCAAAATTTCCACCAAGTGGCATTGTTTTTAATTTGAAAAAACCACAAACTTTTACTGTAAACACAAAAACACAAGCCAAACACACGCGTCCTTTCGTCTGCTACGATCGTGATTTCTCAATACTGCGCAGGCGCGATGATCGATCGGGATCAAGTACACATTGGCGCTTGACCCCTCCAGCTGTTCTTTTTTTAGTGGGAATTTTGAAAAATGATGCCCCAAAAAAATCCTTTGGCAGGAATGTGTATTAGAATTTATCTGCTTTTTTGAGCTAATAAACCCGATTTCGAAAATTTGGCGCTTGACTCCTTCTGCATTTCTACCCTTCATATATTTCGGAAAAATTATAAATTATGTGCTATTACGCGAAAATTCCAAAATGACGAAATTTTGCAATTATGCGCTTCGCCTTAGATATTACTGCTTTCGCATGTACAAAGGGTCAATGGCTTATTAATTTGTGTACAAATGTATAAATGTTGAATGGGGTTTTATCGAATAGCTTTTGTGCAATAAGAACTTGTAGATTAGAGAATTGCTCTAATTCTCGTATAGTAGCAATACTATCTTCTAAGTCAAATGTACGACAGGGACCAAACCGATAGCAGTGCTCCCAACGATGGCCCGGTGCACTACTGTGCTTGCTTCAAGCAGTCTTTTCAATGGTGGAGAAGAGAGATTCAAGAGAATAGCTAAGTATTCTTTTCTTTCTACCAATGAGATACTCCCCTTCACGTATGCGAAGTACTGTTCTGGGCCTTCGTTGGGAACACGGTCCCACAGTTGACCCAAGCTTGGAGATCAGATATAATTTTTCATTTAGAAAAAGTTTAATTAAACGATAATCGTTTAAAAAATTAATCCCAAATTTCACATTCTATAAAGACTTTTGAATAAAATCGATAATGTCAAAACTGTTTTTAGAGTCGATACTAAAATTGATCAAATTGAGGTCCTTTGCAGTAGCCCCCCCAAGACTTAAGGTGTGTGCGTGGTGGTGGGTGGGGGGGGGGGGGGGGGGGGGTACGCTAGCCCCCCCTTTTTCGACATCACTTCTAAATACGTAATCCTGAAGAACTTCAAGTGCGTCCATCGCACCACCAATAACAAGCATTGCACCAGTATTATAATGGATTTATCAGCGACGTAAAGGGGGAGGGGGTCTGTCGCGATTTTGGTCAAAAATCAACGTATTCCAAATTTCTTTTCACTAACTTATTCAGTTTCAAATGCGCTCTACAACTCCACCAAAAAAAAATTGCGCCAATTAGTTGACGAAAATACAAATTGAAGGCGGACTGGTGCAACGCTGGTATGAAACCCCCCATTATGTTCTATTAATCACATTTATCTTGCAAAACATATACCACTCCAAACGCGCTCCATTGCACCACAGGAAATTTTCAAATCGATTAAAAAATCAGAAAGTTATTGAGTTCTAAATAAACATCTGAGGCAAGTGATAACCAGTGATAACTCAAACTCCAGTATTTGAAGATATTAAATCGTAAAAAAACATTTCGATTCGACCTTCAATGCACTCTATTGCACCAGCAATTGAAAAATTCCTACTTTAAAAAATATATAAACTTCGGGGGGGGGGGGGGGGGGGCTGGTGACACGCTTTACGTATCTCGGTCGCAATTAATATTTTTAAATCCTCTTTTGCTCATTTCGAAGGACTTCAAATGCGCTCCATCGCACCACTAAAAAATGCAATTGCAAACAAAATTTGTCAGAAATCTTTCTTTAAGCTCTTGTGGCACGATTGGCGCACGGTTATTTTCGGAAGCTCAGACCAGCCCCCTGCATCTTCCCACCCAAATGTATACGAAAAAAATTACGTGAGAGTTGACAGCCGCCGAGTGGCGGCGCTGACCGTTCATTGGCCCTAGATTCAAAAAAATGCATGGGAAAATGTATAAAAATGTAATTATCTCCTGATTAAAACTATTTTATTGCATTTTTTTATACAAAACAATAATCTAATAAGATCTTCATATTGTTAACAAACATTTATTCTATTCAAAAAGGTTAAGAAATTCACTTGAGGCAAAAATCTAAACTCCAAATTCTGGCGGTAATTGCATTATTTGTGTCATGTTCCTTATTTTAGAATTGTTTTGCGTTAATTTAAATGCAAATACTAATAATTAACGTCGTTGTTATAAAATTTTATTAATTTTCATATTATATAACATATATTATAACAATAAATACAATATAGTATATATTATATAATACTACTCTACTTGAATAAAACTCTCTTTTTAAATAAATATTTCAAAAATACTGTTTAGAATTTAAAGTTATAATTTTTTAATATTATAGTCTAAAATAAATTAATAATGTATTATTACAATATATTATAATTCAAAGCAGTGAAACAGTTTTTTTTTAAATTTGCACTTAGATTATAGAATAAATAACATCGAGTGCAATTTGCCATAATTTTATTGTCTTTTCATCCTTCGGTACAATAAAAAAACGAACTTTATCGGAGCAAGACTTATATCCGGATTTACACCCAAAACAGACACACTTCACCATTTTTAGCACTAATGTTTTTAGACATTTGTTTCTACACTCGCGAACTTTATCCAGTACCGTTCAACAACTCGCAAATTTGCAAATTTACCGAGAAAAGCTTAAAAAGCTACATTTTATAATGTGATTTTTGTGTAAGTCGGCCCAATGAACAGTCAGCGCCACCATGGCAGCCAGTCACAATTCATGTCATTTTCATTTCAGAGATGCAGGGGGCTGGCTCAGACTAATTACTTATACAATGATTCTCAGACAAAATAAGGGTAGAACAGTCATAGACTATCACCTAAATCTGTATGAAGGTTCCAGCACGTGGTATCTGGCGAATATTTGAGTGTATATGTAGTTTATCCTGCGCGAAGGTAAAAAAACATGTATGGGTCAAAATGACGTACGTGGTAGTTCAAGGTATACATAACGTGTTTTGGTAAAAATATTAGCCGCTACGAGATTTTCTAAAATTTTGACAACTTTTTTTTTACAACTTTGATACAATTAGAGAAATTTTTAAGCTTGGACTATATCTTGCGATTTTACGGTATTAATTAGGACTCTAGGTCCGTAGAGCGTATCGCCAGCCACCCCCCCCCCCCCTCACCCCGTTGCGCGCTCTCGTTATCAGTACTTAAAATTGAGCGCAATTAAATTTTTTGGTGGTGCAATGGAGCGCATTTGAAGTCCTTCGGAATAATCCAAACAGGATTAAAAAATATTAATTAGGACTCGAGATACGTGAAGCGTGTCACCAGCCCCCCACCTCATTGCACGCTCTCGTTATCAATACTTGCAACTGAGCGCAATTGCATTTTTTAGTGGTGCGATGAAGCGCATCTGAGATCGAATCGAATTGTTTTTACGCGATTTGATATCTTCAGATATGGGAGTTTGTTATCACGGGTTATCACTTGCCTCAGATGTTTGGAACTTAATACATTTCTGATTTTTTATTCAATTTGAAAATTTCCGGAGGTACAATGGATCGCATTTGGAGTTGAATATGTTTTGCAAGTTAAATGTGATTACTAGTGCATAACGGGGGTTTTAACACCAGCGTTGTTCTCCAACTATATTAGGTATACTATACTTATATTTATGTCACCCTGTTAATTTGATACTTTCAATCAGCAGTTTTTGCTCAAAAGTGTTTCAAGGTTTTAAAAATACACATTTATTGTAATTTTATAACTTATAATTATTAAAAAATGTAAATCCAATATTATTCTCATAGTGCCGAATTCAATAATAATTTTTAAACACATTTTTTTTATTACAAATTATAAAATTATAATAAATATGCATTTTTAAAACCTTAAAAGAATTTTAAACAAAAATTATTGATTAAAACTATCAGATTAAAATAATCAAATAAGGAGGATTCTACGGATCCACTGCAGAGGGCTCCAAGTTCTTTTCACAACGTATACCCATCCAAAAGGATAGGGAATCAATGTATTTTGGAGCTGTATACAGAGTGAAAAGACCATGGAGTCTTCTGCAGCAAAACCATCGAGATATATTATTTTTTGTACAGATATATTTATTCTTGTCACCATAATTCGCATCAAATACATCCACTTTAGTTGTTACGTATATTTCAAAAATAAACCCCTAGATTATTTGTTGTTTTAACCAAACTTCTCCATAAAAAGTACGGAGAAACGATTCCCGATGTTGACGAACGATTTTGGAAGGAACTGCCTAAAGAAAATTCTTCAAAAAGTACGCACACGTGTTTTATAACTTGTAAACTTCAACTATGTTCCCCTAGAGGTATTATTTTCTGATTAATATTTTTGGTAACTATTAATTTTTTTCTATACTTTAAACCTCGACGAAATTCAGTATTTCTGGCACGCCAATTGAAATCATTTAATAACTAATTCAATAAGAATCACTTTAATAACTTCAATTAACGATTTTTTCTAAGAAAATGGACTGTAGGTATACTTCCTTAGCATATAGTACTTAAAAACGTAAGGGCACTTTCATGCGTTTTCCATCTCTTTCTTTCTTATGCCCTCGCGTGCCTGCAAGCGTGAGTATCAAAGCAACGTAAAATATAAATGCACTCATAAAATTTTAGCAAAAAAATATGTATATTTTTTACTTTTTTATATAAATTTAGAGCGACGCACTTTATGAATTTTATTCTGTTCAGCCTTATATTAAATGTATACGTTTCACAGACCTTGTAAAATATCTTTAAAGGCAATATAAAACTTTTTGAAAATAAACTATTACAATTAAGTTATTTGACAAGTGTGAAATACCTTAAGTTATGTATGTCCACCTCAAAACGAAGATCGGCGTATAAAAAGCAACCGCTGGATATAATTTGTTACCACTACCCTTATTACTTTTCCTTATTCTTTCCTCGTCTTTTTTATACTACCAGAAACCAACAAGTTTAATATCAAGAATTTGTGCAAACATTATTAAACATAATATTAAATATCAACATAAGTACACAACATACAATATAAATATTATCTAAAAAAGTATTTTTAGTTTTACAACTAGTTTTTCTAATTAATGTTGAGCATTAAACCAAAGAATTCATCCGTAGTACCCTATATTATTTCCCTTGATAAGGTTTAAATTCGTCTCGAAACAAGCTGTGGTTCCTTGTAGTATAAAAAATACGGAGAAAGAATAAGGAAAGAAGGAGTCGGTATGGTTGACTTTCCTTTTTCTCCCTCTTTTTTGATTGGTATGTATTTGACTCTAATGAGCCGAACATGCTGATGATTGAAATCACACCTTTCTCGATTAAGCGTTTTTGGATCATTTTGTTACACAAGATCACATTCTTAGAGATTACATTTCTTACCATTTTTCAAAAACATGATTTTTAAATTGTAAGAAATCTAACTGTACGAATTTGAAAAAAAAATGATTGAAAAAGATTGAAGCTGACTTATTGCCCGCTGGAAAAAACATAGCGGTACTCTTTTGCTATTGTTTAGTCGCTTCATTTCTATTGATAGTATGCGGCCATGACAAGAGAAGCCATTTTCAAAACATGTCTGCTTCCTTCAATGTTAACAATGGCGTTTGACTGATCAAAACAAACACAAGATTGTTTATCGTACCCGTAGATTTTAATATTAGCTTTAAAAATATTGTTAGAATTACTTATTAACAACAAATTATAGAATACTTTGAGTCTTTTGTGACGTGTAAGAAAGAAATACGACAAACTTCAAAGAGAGCGATATAAATGGAAAATGGTGAACCTAAAATTATCTTACCGTCGTCCGTACCGGATGCCCACATCGTTACCGAGAATTCACCTTCTAGTGTCTTGATTTGAACTTGTTTCTGTTCCCATTTTCTCGTTTTTGTTTCAGATGCCATATCGCCGAAAATAGCGTGATCAGGAGCTCGAAATCTGGTGTTGCCTGTTTTTCTGGATTTTTTAGAAACCTTTTTTGAAGGACCCGGACTTGATTCAACATATATATCGTTCTCTGGAACAGGTATTTGGTCATAAACGCTGAGAGGATCACCACCAACAATTTCTTCCTGTGTCTGTAGTATGATTTCTTCACGATCAGGCTCTGGAAGTGGCTGGAGGGCTATCATCGGTTGTCCATCATTACCTTCAATTGTTGTTTCAACGGTCTCACACGGAATTTCTACTGGAATTGTCTCGATCTCAACTTCTTGAATGTCTGGCTGGATTTCAACTTCAGATATTATG
The DNA here is from genome assembly GCA_932195095.1 of Andricus curvator. NCBI lineage: Eukaryota > Metazoa > Arthropoda > Insecta > Hymenoptera > Cynipidae > Andricus > Andricus curvator. The sequence continues at coordinate 106,767 of CAKNYM010049768.1, forward strand.
TCCGAAGACGCCATATTAATGTCGGTTGACGCCATATTACTAATCAAAATGGCTGGCAACAAACAGTTGTTTTATGACAAGCGATGAGTACTCTGTTTCAGTCATGAATCAAGAAAACTTCAACAAGATTGAGTTATCTCACTCAGCAGAAGAAAATCCAAACACAAGTAGATGGCGCAAAGTGCCATACTGCCATTGGACCAAGGGTGGCATCTCATGGCAGCGTTAAGGCGCTTTCACACGAATGCAGATCAGCAGATGCAGAAAGTCCACAAGACTGAAAGAGATGGAGAATGGTCCCTCTAGAGTTCCTCTAGGTAGAGTTGTGTCACCGCTTACTCCGCTTCTCATTGGTGCCGCGAAAGCGGAATCCGATGTTTTGAAATTGGCGCGACTTTCAAGTCAAATTTAATGTTCTGACACTGTTTGAATAGTAAATAATAGTTCCCACATGTTACCGTCAAAATTTACCTGCAATTGTGAAAAAATAAGGTACATTTCCGACTTTTATTACATTATTTATTGAAAATTAAAATCTTACCTCACAAACAGCTGATTTCGAGTGAGGTATCCAATAATATCGATTAATACTCTCCATCCATAATTGCTTAAGCTTAGGATCGTTTGGGATTTATCTTAAGTAAAAACCTTGGCCAGAACTATTATGGCATTTTTTTTTTTCAGAAAATGCAACACGACACTATTGTTTTTTCATTAAAAAAGTGTATTTTCATAACAAAGACTGCATGAAAATAGATGACACTTAACCTTTTCTTAAAGTTTTGCTTCTTTTTTGTTTTTGGCTTTTTGATTAAAGTTTTGCTGAGTGAGACATCTAGAATACTTTAAATGTTTCGCGCTTCGCTACGTATTTCCGATTCCGGCTTCGCGTCGGCTAGTGGAGGGGGTAACGTGACACAACTCTCCCTAGAGGAACTCTAGGTCCCTCTATTGTACTCTATGGACTTTCTGCAGACAGGCTGCCTGCCACTGCCGGCAAGCAGAGGTATGAAAACACTATCATACATACCGCTCTCCGTTCGACCGTTGCGAGCAGCAGTGGGACTCCGATACCGTGTTGAAAATTGAACGGACCTCTTTTTCTAACGCGTGGAGATAGAAAGAGAGAGTCGTTCGATTTCGACTTCGAAACAGCATCAGAGTCCCACTGCAGAAAGAGGTCCATGATGCAAAACTAATCGTAGGTGGCAGCACCGAGCCGAGTACTATACAGAGGGTCCAGAGACAGTGTGGCAACCTAGTGTCATTTTTGCTGATTGGCTCAGTTTTCTCATAGATATTTTGGTACATATAGATATACTACACTATAGAAAACCTAGACGTAAAATGGTGGCATCCTTTCGCAAAATGGCAACATCCGGCTAGGTTGCCACACTGTCTCTGGACCAGCCCTATCCGACTACTGAGAAAAGTAGTTGTCGCTTACAAGTTCCACTTCACGGGTGACCTAATCCGTCAGGCGGCGCGTCGATCGTCCTGTTCCAGAAAAGCATTGGTCTTATGGAAAAGTCAATAATTAATATTAAATAAAAACATTCCCGATCATTTCAGTTTGCAAAATTAAGACCAACAACTCTTTGATGGGTAATTGATATTTGAAAAATATAAAAATCATTGAAATCTAAAAGGATTATTGAAAAAACATTGTTTTAAAAGTGCTATATATCGCAGTATTCTCAAAATTTCATATAATGCAAGCAACATTTAAAAACGTTAAACAATTTATATTCATAATATTTTGATTTATTCTAATGGCACTTTAATATGAAACTATTAAAATTATAACTTTACATATGTTTGTTAATAACAAAAGGTATTTAACATGTGGAAGTAAGTATGTGTTTTTTGATAAAATGTTTAATAGGTACTATATATTAAGAATAACATTCATTAATAACAAATATAAATTAATTTTATAATAAATTGGAAGTCAGACCCTATTGACAAAATAAAAATCCTAAGAGAAAACGAAATATTATAATAAAAAATGTAACAAGAAAAAATTATAATATAAAAATATTATAGAAACTCAAATAATGAAATTAGCAAATGTAATAGTATCTTAATATTTTTTAGTAGAATAAATTAGGAATTAAAAAATTGTAAATATAATAATTCAATTTTTAAGAACGAGAAAATTTTTTTTGGCTAAATATAACAAGCCAATTAAAATTTTTGTGTAAAAATATTTCTATAATTCAAACACATATTTATTGTATCATATTTTTTTATCAAGGAATTAAATAAACTTTCTTTTAGAACATATACGTTGAAAAAGAGGGGGGCGGGGAATTAATGAATTAAACGAATAAGTAAATATTCGCAAAATCAACAAATTCAGTATATTTTTCTAAAATGCACAACTAAATAACATACAATATTAGTACTATCATACACCTGGGACTAAATAAGGTCTCTTTAAACCCACCTGCAACAAATAACAAATCCTAATATTATAATTAATAATAACCTAATAATAACCTAATCGAGATATTAATCGTTTTCTTTTGGATTTTGATAGCGTTCATTGTCTTACTTTGAAACCCATCGAAGAATATAAAAATGCTTCAAAATTAATAAAATGGCGGTGGCTCTTCTACAAAATATGAAAAGCTGCTTTAAAAAAAAATCCACACTTATATTTTCTGCCAATTTTTTGTTTAATGTTTAGTTTCATAATAAAGATATTTTGTGGGTGTTATGCGGGCTAAATAACTTTTGTCGCCAGCAGAATTTTGTTTATATAATCAAATTTTCTAATTTTTCTTGTAAACAACGTCAGATATGAAAAAAATTTGAGATAAAACTTTGCACGTCTAAAAAAGTTCTATGCAAATAGCCCCTTGCTCTTTTACGATATTTTGCATCATTTGCGAGAATAAATCAACAATTAAATTTTTAGGAAAAAAATAATTATCCCATCCTCAAGAGTGGTTTAGCCCGCATAAAGCTGATATGATGCCTTTCTTCTATTAGCAGAAACTTTGTTTAAATATTGGGAAGAATGAAAAGGTGCCGTTTTCCAGAAAATCTTTTATTCATTTCATAAAATTTTGAGAACATGAAAAAAATATTTTCTGGAAAATCCCAGCTTTTTATTCTTCGCAATCTTTTTGAAAAGCTTCTGCAAAAATATCGCAAAAGAGGAGGGGCTATTTGCATACAACTTTCGATTTTATCAAAAAAAAATTCTCCTGTCGACAAAATGTATTTAGCCCCCATAAAACTCACAAGATATCTTCCTTATGAAAGTAAAAATTCAACAAAAAATTGGCAAAAAATATAAGTGTGGGTTTTTTTGAAAAAGCGACTTTTCATATATTTAGAAAAACCGCCATTTTATTAATTTTAAACCTTTTTTATATTTTTCTGTGGATTTCAAAATAAGATTATAAACGCTATCAAAACAAGAAGAAAACGATAAATATTTCAATTAGGTCAAAAATTATTGAGGATTATAAAGAATTCGGAGTTTTTGAAAAACAAAGCACAAAATTCGAATAGAACTTCGTAGACATCTTTTTTGGAAATTGGAAACATACATATCGCCTAATTTTCTCTAAAAAACAACGTATGTTTTCCAACATACATTTTTTGAAGCAATTACAAATTAGTGTTTATAATTTAATAAATAATTCTTGTTTAGGTTCTATAAAATTGCTTATAACAATAAACTCTTACATTACTTTTGTATAAAGACAAAACACTGACATTTGCTATTCTGTTAACTTATGTGTATAACAATTTGTTTTTAATTTTTAATTTGACTTCTATGTAAATTATTCTTTAATAATATGTAAAGTATTTGTACCCCGAATTACAAAAGGGCACTATACACGACCTGCCCTTGAAACGACCCATATTCAACTGGTTAAAAGATTCATGAAAACACACTACATCTCACTATTAACACCAAAAGTCATAACAATAAGTTAAGAACCGCTATTTTATTATTTTAAGAGTTTTGACACATAAGACTCAACGTTTTTCTGGAACAGGACGAATGAGGCGCTATCTGGTGGCTAGCGGATGAGTTCACCCGTCATGTGGAACTTGTAAGCGACAACGGCTGCTGTACAAAAAGTCGGGGGGTCGGATAGGGCTGCTCAGTGGCGTTTACGACAATTCGCTCTGAGCTCGATGGGGTGCTCACATGATCTAAGAATACACGGTCTAGCCATGCCGTATTCAGACGAGCGGTTCCCGGTTCCGATTACGGTTACGATTGACGGTCCGGTTCATGCGCACGGTGCATCGCTTTCACCCACGATTGCCGCCGTCACTGTTGTCTTCGTATATTGTGAAAAATATACTCGCCAAAGAAAGCGAAAATTGATGTGTATGCTTATGGGATTTATTATTATCACAGAAGAGAGTAAAAGAAAAAGAGGACAACGTAATGAGTGGGTGAAACGTTGCTTATTGCGTAGAAAACAGTATAGAATTCACGATAACCTATTTTTGGAGTTGTCATTGGAAGATCCAATGAAATTCAGGAGGAAAACATGTTATTTACTCGCAAAATATGAAATGGTTTTAAGTACTTAATAAAAATGGACAATATGAGAATTTTTTATTTTATTGTATCGATACATT
>CAKNYM010049768.1:131383-183087 GCA_932195095.1 Andricus curvator
TAATTTCATATCGTTTTATTTTTAACGCGTCTTTTAGAATTATTATTCATTCTTGAACTTTATCAATCGCATACTTTTTAATTCGAAACTGACTATCAAGGCTTTTATATGAAATTTTGAAATATTTATTTCTAAATTGACCTGACATTTTGAATATTTGAATTTGAAACTACAATATTGTAAAATTAAAAAATCAAAGTAAAAGCTTTTTCAGTTTTAAACTAAATATGGGTTAAGAAATATAGAAAGTCTGGGACAGTTATAAAATGGTGAAAAACAATAGGGGATCAATATAAAGGGTCCCTCTGGGTTTTTCCTCAGTCCGTCTGCAGTAGAATAATCTGCATCGCAAATATTATGTTCAAATAGCACACTTAAGTAGGTGTAAGTTTAATAATCCATTCAGAGCGAGTGTAGTGCATAGATTAAAACTCAAGATATCTATAGGGTCCAAGAAACCGAGTTTACCTATATACTGTGCTGTTTTTAATGGACAAATTATTTAAAATTTAAAATATTGTCATCGCAATTTCTGTTTTTATTCTTCAACTAAAATTTAAAAAATTCTAACGGTCTTTGTAAAATAGAGGGAATAAAAAAATATTTTTTGTATCTTATAGAGGACTTTTGATTGGGCTTTTTTGCATATTGTCTGAAAAATTATAATATTGAACTAATATCAATTAATATTACATGAAATAATATTGCACGAAATATTATTATATATTTTTTGTTCAATTCTTAAAAATTTTTAGCCATGATTTAGTTTGTATGTGTACAAAATTTAATTTCGTCGAATAATTCAATCGATTTCTAATTCTTCATTTAAAAATAAAATAATTATTTACTTTCTATTTACTTTGACAACAGATTTGAAGATGCAGATACAGATTCTTCTTTCAATGAATGAAACAATTTGATATGTTTCATTAAAGTTTTACGAGTAGAAAACAGCTTCTCGGACATTTCACATCCACATTTTTTCTTTCTCGTCTCTGGTATAATATTGTGCACATTTTTAAAATATCGAATGAAGTTAAATTTATTAGAAAAAGTAACAGCACAGGCTTGACACTCTTCCATATTTGGATTCAAATTAACACAACTTGACTGTGGCAGCGCATGTGCGAACGAAACTTCCGAAATGAGCCGAAAATAGCCGACCGGAGGAAAGATCCCCGTTCGGGTTGTACACAGATCCGCTCGTTAGTGCTTCCTGTGTATTTTTAGATTGACACATGGCGTTACATAACCTAAAAATACCCAGGAATGACTACTGCGCATGCCAGAGATATCCGTTTTGTGAAGGTGCTTTTACACCTGTGTATGCATTTACAAGCAGTCATTCCAACCTCTGATAAATCTAGTACGCTTGCGAATGCGCGCGTGCATGCATGCAGAGGTGCAAAATCACCTTTACACTACTGCTCTGTGATTTCGCTCTGTTAAAAAAGCCAGAGCACTTTTTCAGAGCAGAAATTGACAGAAACATGTTTTCCAACACACTCTTTACAAGAAAACGAAAAACAAAACTCAACCATTCTGAAATTACCATTGAAATTTACGACTCATTTCACACTGCGACATTTTACAGAAGTATATTTTCAATTTCAACCAATGAAATTTATGAGACAGCATAGCCGTCAGATTATATCCTAAAAAGAGGTTGAGCACCCCTTCGAGCTCAGAGCGAATTGTCGTAAACGCCACTGGACTCTCTGTAGAGTACTAGACCCTCTGTCGGTGAGAGGCGAAAAAAATATGGTGCTAGATGTACGGTTGCTTATAATAAAATATATGAATGTAAATAATCTTTAAATATATGTTTAGTGCTTATATACGAAGGTATTTTATACTTTGAGTGGAAATTATACATGCAATCGGATATATGGTGAACTCACGAAGTACTACAAGGAGACCGCATGCCTGTGGCGGAGCTGGTGGTAAACAGTCCACAAGCGCGATCGCCTGTCCTCGGATTTTTATTTCTTCCCAGATGAGAGCAATAGACCATTTTACCGTAGAGGGAACATAGGTATAGAGGCAACAATGCAGCGGGCAGCTTGAAGCACGCTAAGGGTAAGGTACTATATTAGATGGGAATATGCAAGCTACCATCTTGGTTCCCGCGAAATTCAAAATCACTAACTTGATATCGAATTCTTAAGAGATGAATTTTGGTTATAGAACCTAATTAAATAGTAATGTGTAATGAAATTGAAGTAAGTTTAGCTGTAATATTTCAAGATAATAATATTATTAGGAAGATTAATGTTTTTAAAATTTATAATATAATGTTCAATTCAAAAGAAAAAATGGAAAATTATTCTACTTACCCATAACACGTAGGTTTTAACTAATCGAAATTTTATGTAATTCGAAATGAATAATTTTACTCAGTTTGCAAAAAGGCGGACGCTAAAATTATAATCATATGATTTATTAGATAAATAATAACAAATAATAAAATAATAATAGACTATAGTTCAAACTTTATTACAATACTTTTCCAAAAGTTTATTATGTGAGTTATTTATGCTTCATATCATCCGTCTTCTCTATTTGCGTGGTTAACGTGCGGTTCGTGCTGTAGAAAAACGGGTTCCTAACCTTACTTTCTTCTGGATCTTATTTCGCTTTAACATACCCAAAAAATGCTCACAGACAATTTAATGACACGAAACCATAAGCTTCAGACCCCAGATATTTAAATTATATTGTTTTAGTGATAAATGAGATTACTTACTTCGTATAATCTCGAATTACAATTCGGTTCCCATTTGTCGCCTCCACAATTTATAATCCATATTTTCAGTCTTTCGCTTTGTCCTAGAGGAAAACGATAAAGTTTAAAACCATCTTCGCTTCTGTTTTTACGAATCGTAGCAGTGTAGCAGACCATTTTTATTATATTCTAAGCTTAATTTTAACTAAAACAGACGATATGCTTATCGCATTGTTTCCCGCCAACTGTCCAGGAACCAATATGGCGGTTGCATATTCCTGTCTATAGTACCCTACTAAGAGCCGTATTCATAGTCGTCAAGATCGTCTCGAGTTCGGTCTCAAGATCGTGTCTCGATTCATAGTCACGCCTCGAGATGGCCGCCAAGTCGCGCCTCAAATCTCAGCTTGAGTAAGGCGGTCATGATTCATAGTCCATGCTTAAGAGCGTCTTGACGATTTATGTATTCACAGTCCTAATAAGACGATCTTATACAGTAAACAAGAATGACTTGTTCCAAGTCGAGTCCGGAGTTGACTTAAGAGAGTCTTGTGCGTCGAAAAAATGGATTTAATTGGGGATAATATTATTGATTATCACTAACCTTGTCCTTTGCTCATTGTAACAGTGATAACCAATAAACACCTAGAAATTTACAAAAAATCCGCTCGATTTTCAAATTCTAAACAAAAATGCAAAATGATCGCCAAACAGCACTACTTAGGGCGCTTTCACACGATTGCAGATCAGCAGATTGCATGCAGAAAGTTCACAAGAGTGAAAGAGACAGGCTGTTCTCCATCTCTTTCACTCTTGTGGACTTTCTGCATGCAATCTGCGGATTTGCAATCGTGTGAAAGACCCCTTATGATTGAACGAAATACAACAACGAATGCGCGCGGAAAACCATGTGATCCCGACTCCCGCGCGCTCAGTATTGTCATCGATTATAGAATTGAGTGAGAGAAGAAGCAACACCTCACATTTTCGATCCAGAAACAAGCATTCTGATTGGCGGATATATCGGAAAGTCTCGGAGGAACGTGGAATACGGAATAAGAACATCTCAAGCATTTCCTTCGTGAAGTCCGTGCTTAGGAAGAATTTCTTAGTCAAGACGATCTTATTTTTCGACTATGAATATGCATCATCTCAAGACTGTCTTGAGTGAATAAGACGATCTTGATCAAGGCGATCTCAAGCCTGTGACCAAGCTCGGACTATGAATACGCCCCTAAGGGTAGCGAGACGGTAGGGGAAGGCTCAGTTAGGTTTAGTTTGGGAACCAGCAACGCGTGGCGCTAGTGTCACGAACCAGTGCTTCATGCCTAATCTGTGTGAGTGGGGTAGGTGAAGAGAGTGACCCGTGTACATGAGTCGAACTGCAAAAAATTTAGAACCCTTATACCTGGACTGGTCTTTCCGAACTCTATTCTGGCTACTCACTTTCTTTCAATATTTTCGTGAATGGAAATTTATCTAAAATATTCCAGACATTTTCTTTGCACTATATAGAACAACTTTCTCGCTGGATTTTGTGTTAAATCTGAAGTTGCCTCGATACTTTTTGTCTCTGAAAGTATAAAAATGTGGTTACCGCTCGGCCTTAATTTTCAATTGGATATTATTAAACAAAAGGTCATTTTCAACTTTTTATTATTTTGCAGGCATTCTCTGAGTATACTTTGTATGTGTACTCAATTTCAAACAGTTTCAATAAAATTTGTACGAGTTTTGATGATTTATGTTTTAATCACTTATTGAATATTAGAAAAAAAAGTTTCATTTCAGTTTTTAATTTTTATTCTTAAACTAATTTTAGGACAGAAGAAATTTTAAATTATTATGTAAATTTTGTCTGAACTTTTAAACATTTTTTAACACAATTAGAATTATTCCTATATTTTTTCCAAAAATTTTGTTTCAATTCCTGCACAATAACAAAAATTTTCTGAAATCTTCCACATTCATTTCTCACAATTTCAGAAATCTTCTCAAATCTTTGTAAATATTCTGTTAAAATTAATTTTTCAAAGTATAAAATCATTTTCTATTTTCGTAGGAATCTTACAAAACAAAGTCTTACACATACATTATACATTATTTTTATTTTTGTCTTTGACAATATCAGCGGGTAAATTTGACATTTCAGCAACATGATTTTTTTATTTCAGACAGAATCACTGAAACTGAAATGGGGCGTAAGATCACATCCAATGTTTTTAATAAGAAAGTTTCGTTAAGGGGACCCATTTGACATATCAAACGTGTTAGAATAGATCCATTGCCAAACCGTTTTTTTTTAACAGTTCCGAAAGTTACTTTTGCGTTGACGACTAACTTCCATTGGATTTCAGAGTAAAATATCGAACAGGAAAAAGGAAGAGGACGAAATTATCAGAAAATTACGTTGATAAAATAATACGCTATCTTCCACAGGTTTTGAGTTATAATATATTGAAAAATCGCCACTTTTTTTGGATTTTCAACGAAAAATCACTAAGTCTTAAAGAACACTGTGTACCTTTGCACCTAATTACTGTACGGAAAAGTATTCCACAGGTGAGTGAAAGTATACTCAATTTGCTGTTATTACAAAGAAAGAACAATATCTTATCTATAATAGGTCATAATTTAAGATCCCTCAAAGTTGACCATTTTGATGATGCGAGAGGATAAAATAGAGTCTACAAAAATCTGCGTGCATCTAAAAAAAGTCTATTAGTCCTATTAATTTGGGGAATCGCAAGGTTTCAAAAATTCCATTTTTTGGTGCATTTTTGACTGAAAACGGAGAAGTTGTCTTTTTGGAAAATACCTTATTTCCTGTGAATCCCATGACAAAGTTCCTGCAGGATAAATGAAAGTGAAGTCAATTCAGCGTACATTTTTTTCCCAAAGAAGTGTATATAATTAATTTCTTTTGTCTAATACGTCTTTTTCCATTAAGAAATAAAGAAATGTTTATAACAAAATCTTGTTATCGCCACTTATGATTACTTTTTGGTCAGTTTTTAGTACTATTGTGGCTTTCTTTAGTACTTTTGCGGCTTTTTAGAACTTTTTGTATCAACCAAAAATATTTGTATTATTAATTGTTAATCGCAAAATCTTGTCATAACCCCTGTTAAGTTCTTTCGAGTACTTTTGTGGCAAAAACGTAATTATAATTGATTTTAAATCTGTGATCATTTTTTTGCATTAAAAATAAGTGAGTAATTGATTAGTTGAAAGTAATTACATATCAAATGTAATTCATTATTGTAAAAAAAGAATAAATGAAGAAGTAATTAAATTAATTGATTGTATTTCAAAGTTCTGTAAATAATTGTTTGAAATAGTCAAATACGTTAAAATTAAGTAATTGAAAAATGAAATAGTTAATCAATTAACCAATTAATTCATGGAATCACTGACTTCATGCATGAGTTTAAAATTGTTTTTCATTTTTTTTAATAAACACGTATTCTCACAAGGTCGCTTATAGTAAATTTATCTGCTTTTACACAAAAAATCATCTTTTTGAAAACAGCTGATCATACTGGCAAATTATGCAGAATGTAAAAGATGCGGCTTATTAAAAAGAGTATTTTTGGATCATCAGTCTCTTTATAAATTATGCATACTTAAAAACCTCTCAATAAGCGGGATAGATAAATCACACTACTTTATAATAATTTCCTTCGCATATCTCCCTCAGAATGCATAATTATAAAAATAATTATGATAAAAAGCCATTTTAATGAGTCGCGTCTTTTATATTCTGTATATAATTTTGCGTTATGGTCTGCCTTTTCCGAGAAAAAGCAATTTTTCTGTAAAACCATACGAATTTATTTCTCCTTCAACGTGGTTCATTTTCAACGCATAAGGAACAAAAAAATCGAAAATGTACGTTGAGGTTCGGACATGCTTTTGTTTAAGCACCCCTAATATTCATATGCTGTTACTTTATAAATAAACAAACGCTTTTTGCTACGTCCATGAAAGTATTATGCTATTAGTGATATATTATCATAAAATCTTCAGAATAAATACTCATAGTTATTATTAGAAACTGTTCAAAATATTGTCAAACATTCTCAGTAAAAACGAGAGATCTTTTTTTTCGGTATCATATTTTTCGAGCCCTTTTTTGAAATATGATAACTTCATGCTGTTATTATTTTCAATGTAGAAAAACGACTCTGGAATCCCAACAGTGGTTTCATTTTAGTATGACTGGAGACAGGTTTTTAGTCGTATTTCAATGCATGGAATTAGTTCTGAAATAATAGTATTCTTACATGTTAACAAGAATGTTGATTTTCAGTGAATTTCATACCTACTAAAAAATCTTGTAACTGAATAAATTTTCATGTGAAAATTTCAAAAACTTGGCATAGTACAACTTAATTTGCACAATTAATTGAATTTGTGAAATCGAAGATGGTGAAGTAATTACAAAGTAAAATTGGATTAAAAATACCACTGTAAAAGTATAAGAAATTTATTTTTGTGAAAGTATATGTAAGAAATTTCAATTTCAAAGCTCCTAGTCACCAAGAAACTTTATCTACGTTTCTGTAGTGGAGAAAGACTTGCAATTCCGATAATTTTTTAGCACCAAGAAGTTTTAATTTCCTTATTTTTAATTAATATATGTCCTGCTTACAAAATTGTATATCTACATTTTTCAATACTCTATTTTTCCAATTGAAAAAATCAAATGATCTAGAAAAGAGGCGATTACTGACTCAGAACTAAATAGGTATAAAATGCTACCATAGGGAAATTTTAAATGATTATTTTCATTTATTTCTTCTACCTGAGCAATTTGGCAATTTAGCAAATATTCAAAATCGACGAGATTATTAGCAGCAGTTCTTGGTTACGGTGAAAAACTGGCAAGTAACAATTTCTTACACTTGTCACGCTTATCCTGTCTCCTGACTCACATACACCACACACACCATGCATTAAGCAACCTTTCCATCGGTGAATACATTCCATACATGGTCTAACCACTTGAGGGCCCCGTTTTGTCCAAGTCACGCAACCGCTTAGTTTCACCATTTTGTTAGTATAACCGCGCAGTTTGAATCTGATGCGTACTCTCTGTACGACAAACTATTGTAGGAAAATCAGTATGTAGAAAGATAATATTATGAAAATATTGAAAGAATGAATTCCATAATTACTTGGAATACGTACTGAGTGATGTATATTAGAACACTGATAAGAAAATGAATTATAGTTGAGACAGAATGGAAGTTTGTAAATAATACTGAATGACAGCCATCAAAAGTACATACAAATTTTGAAATTTATGATAATTAATAACATATTCAATATCTCCGTTTTACAGTATATACATAATTCTCATGTCGCCAATTCTTTCAGAAAAATATAAGCAAAACTGACAGAGGTCTGTAATAGGATTACAAGGGTCCGTAAATTTTACAGAAAAGTTTTCAAGGTTAAAGAGATTAATGAATCTCATTTTTACGATGAAAATATAAGTACGTAACAGTAATAGCTAAATAACATCCTAATATATACATGTACGGAAATAAATTATTTTTAAATCAATTTAGAAATAATGCAACCAAACTTTAAACCAAATTCAAATTTTGTTTTGGATATTGTTAATAATGACAAATAATGGAAAGGAAGCATACATCACAATAATCAGTATATGTTTCATTAACAGTTATGAAAGTACAATCTGGTAAAATTGAGATTTTTATATTTTCTTTTTACATAAATATCACACTTACTCGTACTGACGGACAATTTGAAATCGTTAACACAATACCAAAGAAAATTAAAAATATTTAATAATCCAACTTTTTGTTGATGGGACAAATCGAGATAAAGTTTGAAAAACTCTATGACCTTTATATGGGAAAATTCGTAAATGTGTTTAAAGCTCAGAAAAGAAAAAACCTTCGTTTTAGGAAAGCACCAATATTTAAAGTACCTAATTTTTTGTTTTGATGTTAATCTTTTGCCTGCGGTTATTATACAACAACTTTTGTCATTTTTGGAATGAACAATATGTGCGCGGGATACATTTCATTCATTAAGATAATTTACAACAAGAAATCAAGATTTACTTCATCTTCGACATTTCGGAGAGAAAACTTTGTCCACGAATCACCATATAATGCAATGTGGAAAGTAAATTATCATTAGCTTCATTTGTATATATTTATAGTAAGACTTATATCATTCTTACATTCTTCTCATATTATAAAATCTCGAAATTCTTTTGCCTTTACATATAAATATGTATGTATGCAATATTATAGGGTTTACATATTTATATTATAGGGAAAGGCAACAGGGAGTATAACTGATAAAATGGAAATTGTGCAGGAGATCGAGCGAAAAAATATTGTGTCAAATTTAAATCGCAATTAAAAAAACATGAAATTCTGCTTTCGAGTTGACGTATTGCTTGAGTTACTGAATACAGAGGGAAAAGGTTTAACACAAAAATCATTCAGTTCGGAGAAAACTGACTTTTGCCTTTGAGGTTAGAATTTTTTGGTATCGTAAAATACGAGCGGATCATCGTACAGTGTTTTGAGCTCCTCTTTGGTACCTTCCCCCAACGTTAGGAGCCGAACGAGTCCGGTCGTTACCGATCATGCACGAAGCTGAAAAGAGCCGGTTGGCGCGCAATTTAAATGCCTACATTTAAAGTTTGATACCATTCGCATAGTTCATACATTAATTTAGAAAGAAAAGTTTTGATTTTTTTTCAAAATGTTTGTAATTATTGATTCATGCTAATTATATATATTCTTCACAATTCAAATAGTGCATGGGCGTATTTGAATTGGTTAAAATGATTATGAATGAATTTCATTGTATTATTAGAACTAATTTACGGTCTGAAAATGTAGAATAGAATAGAACTTTATTTCTCCATGAACATCCTCATTAGACTTTTACATATACTACCTTTGTACCTTCTGAGTATAATACTTTTACTTTGGCACTTTTTGCCATGCTTCGTAGTTACAAAAATCACCTGTTTAGCTCATTCATGCCATTCTCTGCTTATTATTCTTACAATCATTTATTCTGAAATTGCTTAATATTGCCACTTGATATTTTTTCTTGCATGAGCCTTATTTTGGATAATCAAATCCATAAAAACATTAGTATTTGAATTTCTACAATATTTAGCTTAACTAAACTTGTTTCCTGGTAAGAAGAGAAGAATAAAGAAAAATTAATATTTTCAGATATAAACGAAAGAGTGAGCATTATTTAATTTTGTTGAATGTGCTAATTTTCCATCGGGAGAAGTGCCCAATGAAAGAATAGGTTTATCTCTGAAACCAATTATTTTCTATTTCCTTAACGATTACCACTTGTGTTGCGTTCCATGCAGGCGAACGCACTTTCCATTTTTTTAATTCCTCTTAATGCGAGCAGTAGACACACCTCTCATGGTTATTTTTAATTCCATACTTACATGCTGTATTTTCGATTAATTTAATTCTTTCTAATCCGTCCACAAAATGTGTGTGCTTACATGGTTTCTATTCCTCCGTGTGCAACATAAGTTTGGAAATTTCAATTTTTGTTGTTGTTTATTTTTAATTTCATTCTGACATGCTTCATTTCCGATTATTTTAATCCCTTCTAATCTGCCCACAAAATACCTACACTTGCATAGTTTCTATTCGTTTTTGTGGAATATGTATGTATGTATGTATACCATTAAGCCATTTCCCTTTCAGGGTAGGCGTGACACTACCCGATTCGGGTAGTGTTTCTAGGTGGATAGTTTTCTTGTAGTTATAAATAACTACAAGTGTGGGCTCACCACACCCACGACGTGCCAACAGCACTCAGTATTCTTGAATGGTCACCCATCCAAGTATTAACCGCGTCCAACGCTGCTTAACTTCAGTGATCTGACGAGAACTGGGGTTTTCAGCGTGGTATGGCCGTTGGCATATATAAGTTTGGAAATTTCAATTTTTTTGTCTACCATAACGGTGGAGTGATTTTAATAATAATGTTTTATATTGTCTTAACTTTTCATCCTTTATGTCTACCGTTTTCTGCTTACCACTTCTTCTGTATTTGACTTTGAATTTATGGTTTAGGTTACATTTGTGCAAGTTGGCCACTAAACATCTCCTCTCTCCTCTCCTCTCCTAAACCCCAAAAACGATTTCAGATGTTTAGCAGTCAAGTTGCACAAATTTAACCTAAACCAAAAATTCAATGTAAAAAAAAATGCTAAGGAGAAAATCAACAAAATTTGGATTTCGACTATGCTGGACCAATATTACTACAATGTTATATAGATAGTTTTTTTGACTCCGTATACTTTTTTTTGTGTGGCTGTGCAATCCATGCAAATTTGCACAGCAGCAGTGCGTGTTGCAAGACAGATTTCATATGAAATCAGTCAAAATATGTTTCTGTTTGATAGATTAATAAAAAAATGTTCACATAATTCACCCAAATACAATACTTATTTATTTAAAAAAATGCATTTATTTCGATTCACAGTTTTGCCCTAAAAGTTACATTATTCTATTCCGTTCTATTCTTTCTTTGACATTTCTCCATTTTTTAATTCCTTCCAATACGCTTCCATTAAATTTTTCTGAGTGGGTTAAAAATACTAGCTTTTGCGTATTCAAAGTGACATTATTCTCTTTCTTTCTATTCTTTATTTTGCATTGCTCCATTTTTTAATTCCTCCCAATACACTTCCATTAAATGTGTCCAAGTCGATTAAAAGGAATAGGTTTTGCTTTTTTTTTCTACTCGTTGGTGGAACTTTCGATGAAGGAAAATTCACGTATTAATGGGAATTCAGATTCTGAATGTTTTTAATTCTTCTCTTCTTACCGGGTTAACAGTCTGTTTCTTTCAATCTTCGCTTCTAATTCCATCTTCGATTACTTCCTCGCTTGCTTCTTCTTTGGAAAATTTAAGTTTACAAAATTTCTTTCTTTAATATAAAACTGAGCACTCTAATAAACATAAACCTACAAAAAATCTGTAACACAACTGGCTGACGATTTGACGTGGAAAGCTTGAAAATGACATGTAATTTAATTACAAAACCTTGATTTGTTTAGTAATCACTTTTTAAAAGAAAATCATTTTGAATTTTGTAAACTTCGCAAAAATTTGGAAAGTAATTTAAAATATGAGAAGACTTCAAAACATTTAAAAGAAAATGCAGATTTTTAAAGATTTTGAAATAAAATTTCCAAGCTTTTTCAGGATTTTGAAAGGTTTAAAGATAATAAAAAAATTTTCTTAAGATTCCTGTGAAAACTTAATGTGATTTTTTATTTTAAAAAATAATAATTTTAAGAGAATATTTAAAAGGATTTCAAAACAAATTTTGATGTATAAATAAAAATTGAACAATTATTAATTCTACTTTAAAAAGTGTTCGGTAAAAAAAATTGTAATCTCTCCATTTATAATCTTTCTAACTTAAAATTGCTTACGATGATATAATTTTGAAACTTTACAAATTTGTTGATGTATTCATCCATTTAGAGCATTGAAAATGATAGCGTGGTTTAATATTTTTTTAACATTCAACTGTCAGTTGTGACTTGATTTTCGTAACATCTTAAATATATGATATATATTGTCCTATTACTATAACTTAAAATATTCAAGAAAGTATAAAAAGAGCAACCGCCTCTTTGTTTATTGCGTAAAGTTCTGACAGGGAAAGTATGTACGAAACCCTCACTTTATTTCTATGGGGGTTTGCAACTATTGTGATAATTAAAAAAGTATTGAACTCGTAATTAAATTAATTTAAGCTGACCTGGAAAACTGTATAGTTGAAAGTTTAAAAAAATAAGGTTCATGAAAGGCAGAATATCAAGTGGCAATATTAAGCAATTGTAGAATAAATCATGGTAAGAATAATAAGCGCAGAATGACATCAATGCGATAAACATGTGATTTTTGTAACTACGAAGCATGGCAAAAAGTGCCAAAGTAAAAGTATTATACTCAGAAGGTACAAAGGTAGTATATAAAAAAACAATACTTTTCTTTCTAAATTAATGTATGAACTATGCGAATGGTATCAAACTTTAAATGTAGGCATTTAAATTGGGCGCCAACCGGCTCTTTTCAGCTTCGTGCATGATCGGTAACGACCGGACTCTTTCGGCTCCTAACGTTGGGGGAAGGTGCCAAAGAGGAGCTCAAAACACTGTACGATGATCCGCTCGTTCGTAAAATCGTCTTAAAATCGTGACAAAAAGTGTAATTTTCATTTCATTTTTTTACAGGGCTAGACGCCCCCGAGATGTTCAGTTGATGAACACGGAGAAAGTTTTATCGAAAAATGTTATTCACTGCCCAAAGAATTAATTTTCAATGAGACGGTGTCACAGTGCGACAGACGGTTTTTCGCATTCAGGTAGTGATAAATAATAAAATTAACGTTTTATGCTGTTCAACTATGAAGATATTGAAATACATGCCTTTTGTACATATAAAAAATAGCTTGATCACGAAAGTCTTTACTTTTAATGGATATGATAATCAAACTTTAAGGTATTCCTACCATCAAAAATACGATTTTGATCAAATACTTTTAACTCTATGTGTATTTCAATTTTTGAACGTTTTCCTAACAACAAACCCCATTTTCAAAAAATTTTCAGTTGCCACCTTCTGTCTTTCCACCCTTCATATATTACTTATATTACGAACGTTAGACCAGATTTTAATAAGAAGAGTAAACAAGAACATCGATAATTATAAAAGCAGGAAGAGGTTATGAAACACGCAACCTGATATTATAGTTGATCCGTATTATTCTTTACTCATCTTCAACATTATAATACATTTCATCAGTATTGAAATATTTCTATACTGCAAAAATACAAAAAAAATTCAATTCTAAAATTTTAATATCACTTACATTTGCCGCCTTACTTATCCAAAATGGCGAAACTAAGCGGTTGGTTCTGATTGGCTCAGTTTTTCTTACTTGCGCGTGGTTAGACCATGTATTTATTGGATCATGCACGGAACACTGCGGAACCTGGATCGCCGCCATTACTTTCAAAGTTGCAAACGCGGCTTAAACTTTACAAGTTACTAGGCGATGCTAGTAACAAAACGTTTTCCGCTTTCATCTGCCATGGGACTGCACCTTGAAGGTGCAGTCCCATGTGGGCAGAAAACGTCGGCGGCCGTAAAGCAGAAAGTCATAAGAGTGAAAGAGACGGACATATCTATTTGTCTCTTTTACTCTCATGAGTTTCTGCTTTAGGGCCCGAGCACAATGGAGACCCGTACCCGAAACCTGAACCCGAAGATAACTCTGTCCTTTTTTATCGTAGCTACGGTAAAAAAGGACAGAGTTATCTTCGGTTTCAGGTTTCGGGTCTCCATTGTGCTCGGGTCCTTACGCCGACGTTTCTGCCCACATGGGACTGCACCATGATCCAACAAAACATGGTCCCGCCACTTCGATGCTCAAATACGTTCGAGTTTGCGTTACGCGAGTACCCCCACCATACTCGCTGCACTGGCGCGAACGGAACGCGAACCAACTGCCATTCAAATTCAAAGTTGTGAAGAAGATTGGATTTAAAGATCCAAGATGGAAGTGTAGTCAGGTCTAACTAGGGAGCCGTATGATTGGTTGACTTTTTTTTACTTGCGCGTGGCGAGACCATAGTTTGTTGGATCATAGGACTGCACCTTTATGGTGGACTCCCATGGCAAATGAAAGCAGTGGATGAAAGCGGAAACTCATGAGGGTGAAAGAGACGGATAGATCTATTTATCTCTTTCACTCTCATGAGTTTTTGCTTTCATCTGCCATGGGAGTCCACCATTACTCCGTGGTTTTCCCCTCAGCACTGAACGTAGTGAAGTTAGCTCGTGGTTGAAGTGAAAATACTGAAAATACGTAATTGATAGTTCATTAAAGAGCTGTAGGCAATATGTCACTAGTCTAGATATGTAACAGACACTGGGGTGCATGCACTGATATATCAGTGGCTGCTTAGGGCAGTTCATATGGATATATGGATTTGAGCAGTGTCTCGGGTATGAGGCGAGAACATCATAAACATAAGTTTTTTGTGTTGAAGAATGTGTAGGCAAAGCAGTACAGTTTCTTCGTCGTAAGTTTTCAGTGCGAACATATAGTGACGAAGTGTTCCCTAAGGAAATCATCGTTAAAAGTAACAGCTCAAAAAGTGAAAAAAGCGGTGTGCTTGAGTATTGTGTATTAGAATTAGTCAAGATTAAGATGTCGGGGCACAGCAGTCGGAGTAATCGCGCCGTACACATTAGTTCAATATTTCAGAAGCTGCAGGGCCGTTTTACGGACGCAATGACCCCACCGAAGCTATCAACGGACAAACGTATGCTTGACAAAACATGGAAATTGATGGACAAGGTAGTTAAGTTGTGCCAGCATCAGAGGATGAATCTTAAAAACTCGCCGCCTTTCATCCTAGATATCCTTCCTGACACTTATCAGCGATTGAGGCTGATTTACAGCAAATATGAGGATCGAATGCACGTACTACACAGCAACGAGCACTTCTGCGTCTTCATAAATAACTTGATGCGGAAGTGCAAGCAGGCAATTAAGCTTTTCAAAGAGGGCAAGGAGAAAATGTTTGACGAGACGTCACACTACCGTCGAAACCTAACAAAGCTCAGTCTTGTCTTTAGCCATATGCTTTCCGAGCTTAAGGCAATTTTTCCAAATGGAGTTTTTGGAGGCGATCAATTTCGCATCACAAAGTCAGACGCCGCGGAATTTTGGAAGGAAAGATTTGGTAACAGGTAGGTACTCTTTGTAAACTTTCTTTTGACAATTACTTCAAATTGGTTATTTAGCTGGCTAGCGGGATGAATAACATTATTTTATGCAGAGCCGGCGAAGTTAAATTTGGTTGACTAGTCGGTCGTTTAGACTCTTAATAAATGTGGCTATTCGTATCACTATTGACAATAATGCAGTACTGATGAAGAAACATAACAACTGCAGTTTGACGTGTCACCTTCACGTTGCGGTGTAGAGGTAACAGGCCTTACGTCGGCCTGTAAATGTTATGTTTTGTTGTCAGGACACCAGTGTAGTGGCATGGATAGCACACTTTTCCCGTCCTATTAGTGGTACGATTGCACTCTGACATGGAAACTATAATAAAACATTTATAATTGAAATTGGTACTTATTTCAATTTCAAAGTCATTTTAAACAGGACAGCATTTTAAATAAAACATTGGAAGTACGAAATTACAATTATGCTGAAATTAATTATATTTCAAATATTTGAGAAGATTCTTGATTCAAATGTTGCTAAAATAATCTTTGGACTTTCTACTTTTAATTGTATTATTAATTAATCGACAAGAATTTAAAAGAAATATTTTTTAATTTCTTTGGTAGTGTGTCAACGATTCCAGATTTCCCGTCATTATAGGTAAGTGTGGTACGTGTAAAAAAACCACTAAAATTCAAATTTTACTTAACTATTTTGAAATTGCATTATATATAAATTGATTAAAAAATTAAGTAAAGTTTATACAGTTGGCGCCGGTAAGAAAGCTCCTTTTCGGTTGATTTTCGTAAGAAGCTGGAAAAGCGTAAGTCAATGATGCACTAATTACGTATATGGTCATTTATTATTATTATTATACCATTAAGCCATTTCCCTTTCGGGGTAGGCGTGGCTTGCTCGGTTGGAAAATAGTAGTGTGTATATGGGTATATAGGTATAAAGTAGGTAGGTATGAGGTAGATAGGTATATAAGTGTTAGGTATAGATATTTTAGATTGATCTGGAATTCTCGTGTTATTTATTTAAATGACACGTTTATTCCGCAACACTGCTCCGACCCAGGTTGCTGATCAATCTCTCTAGCGATCACCCCAAGTGAAGAGCCTCACAAAATTGTTATGTATGGTTCCCCACTTGGGCCCATTAGTATCCAAGGTCTTTGTTTCAGGCGTCATTCATTCTATTGTTACTCTGTTTACAAACTATTTGTCGCCACACTTTTCTGTCCTGGCATACTACTCTAGCTTCCTTCACGTCCGTGCATTTTTTCATGCAAGCTCTTGTGTTTCTATGGCTTCTTATGTCTCTTCGGATTAATGTTTCATTTACAGATTCTAACCATTCTTTCGGCGCTCTACCTCTGGGCATTCTGCCATTTACTTTACCTTTATACACTTGTTTGGTCAGTCGTTCATCTTTCATTCTTTCAAGATGTCCGAACCATCTTTACTGATTTCTTTCCCATATGTCAACTAGTGTCTCTCCTGTACCACATTCTTTGAGGATTGTCTCGTTTCGGACTTTTTCCATCAGTGCTTTGCAGAGGTTTCATGCCGATCGCGTTAATTTTACTCCTGTCCTTTTCTTGACAGGTCCATGTCTCGCTACCGTATAGTACAGTCGGTACAAATATAGAATTATGGATGGCCATTTTAGCTTTTTTTGATATGTTTTTATTTGTTAGGATGGACCCTGCTCTACCGATAACCCGCTTACCCTTATTTATGCGCCTATCTAACTCCCCATCTATTTTTCCGTCGCTAGTGAATAGACTACCTAGATATACGTACTTGTCAACTTGTTCTAATCTCTCATCATTTAGGACAATGTATGCCTGAAAATATTATTTTCAAGGTAAAAACTTATAAAAAAAACACGTTTTTAAAAATAATAATGAGCGTATAATGTGAGCGTATTCCATATATTTTCGGTGCGTCTAGACACTTCGTAAAAGATAACCCATTATTCATTTAAATTACGTCAGTCGTTGGTAATTGGAAAGAAAAATGGTCGCTTTTAGTATTTAATTGAATAGCTTTTGAAACGTAAACAATATTAAAAAACGCTTATTGTAAATTTTTTTTTACGAAAATATTTTAAAAATTAAGTTTTCTCCCGTAAGTTTAGTGCTAATGTTTTACCATTTTGCTAGTTGATGTCACAGCCTGAATTTGAGCCGAAGATCAGAACCAAAACTGGGCTTAAATCCAAGTTCGAGTATATTTTAGTGTTGGACAAAAAGGGGGATACTGAAAATGAGGTAGGGGTATGTATTGTTCCTATTTGACCCTGGAAAGTGGGGAGATTGTGATTGGAAGTGGATGCCGCCAAACTCACTCTTTTCCCGAGAAGGAATATAAAAAACGGGGGGACTCTTAGAAAGGCGGAGCTTGAGACTGAAAAGGGGTGAGCTTGTGAGGGGGGGGGGGTCGCCAAATTTAGTCAACGGTAGGGGTATGTATTATCGGAACTTCACATTTGGAAAAAAACAGTCGACAAGGAGACTCCTTGTCGGTGCCGCGTCGACAATCCTTCAACAACGCAAATATTATTTATCTGTAAATGTATATATTGAAATGTTATTTACCAATTATTATTGTTTACTTACATATTTATAGAAATAATTAGGTTCATGAACATCCAACTAACCTCGATCTGTTGACAGATATTCGTATTTCACAATGAAAAAGACAGGGAAACAAATAGCACACTTATGCTGCGTAGTTTTTCCGTTAACTGTTGGTCTCGTTTTTCGATATCTCACGCACCTGATGCATTTCCAGATGAAAGAGCTAACTGGAGCTCGTTCGTCAAGAATCCAAAAGTCATTCCTGATGAGTGACAAGGTATCCTGGGGTTCTCCGTTTAAGAATTCCTTGAATATCGATAAAAGGCGTGAGACGTGCAAGATAATAATAATCACTTGGTAGTGAGTCACTATTTGACATTACCTTGTATTCCTTTCCGAAGGAATTCAGTTGAGTTTCCCGTACCCAGAAATGTTTTAATCCTTCTAATTCCTGGGTTGTTATAGGAGCGTTTGACAGAGAATCCGCCTTTTTACTAAGAGGGAGAATGAACTGCTTGCAGATAGCCGTAACAGTAGTTGTTTGCACAGGACGTTCTTTAAGATTGTCCTCAGTAGACGGAGTTTCACACTTGTTGGGTCATGAGGAAGAGGGTTCCTGAAGCCAACCTGGACCAGTAAACCAGATACGATACTGAAAGAGTTGAGTTGGAGTCAATCCTCGAGTAGCGCAGTCAGCGGGATTTTCTCTACCTGGTATGCAATGCCATTTTGAATCAGTCCAAAGCTGAACTGAGACTTTATCAGCATTTCAAACTTGTATGGTGTGACGAACCAGCGTTGTAAGGAGGACAGCTGCTGACAGGTAGAGTCGAAGAATGGTCAGCTTTTTCAACGGAGCTACCTTTGTCTTCGAGCAGACAAGAACCGTTTGAACGTTATCCTCTTGGACAGTGGATCTTATGAACAAAACAGCAGCCAGAGCTTATTAAGATGCGTCAAAGAAACCATGAATTTTAATGGAATTCTGTGATGTCACTCGAAACCATGGAGGAAATGATATCACTTTAAGATCTGGAAGTTTCTGAATAAACGTGATCCATTTTTAGGACTGCCGAATGGGTAAGGGATCATCTTAATCGACACCAAAGTTCTTGGATGAAGATTTTATCTTTGATGATGATTGGTGCCAGGAATCCTAGAGGGTCGAAGAGTCGAGCGGTAGTAGATAGGGTGGCTCGTTTTTCATTATTTTTGTTATTTGTGGAATTATCCAAGTGAAGTGAAATGTATCAGATGTTGGATTCCAACTCATACCCAGAGCATGTACAGTAGCGTCTTGCTTAATTGGTATAGTATATGGGAATAGTTGCTTATTTGTAGGTACATCTTGAAGAATTTCTGAATCGTTGCTTATCCACTTCTGAACAGAAAGACCGCCCGCCAAACACAAGCTCTTTAACTGTTGAGCCGTGATCTGGGCTTGTTCGATGGAATCAGCTCCACTAAAGATATTATCCATGTAAAGAGTTCACAGTCTTCACCTTTTTTCTTGAAATTCCCCTTTTTTACCCTATTCTCAAAAAACTTTCCCCTTTTCTCTTTAGATATACGATAATTGAAAATACAATATTTGAATTACGCGGAAAATTCTCGGAAATTAGTAAGTGTACCCATTATTGAATAATAATTAAAGCAATTATAGCACTTAAATCAATATTTACGAATAAATAAGGTACCAATAACATTACAAAATATATAGTAATTTCTAAATAAGTATTAGAAGGTGAAAACTTTATATACCTACCTAAATAAAAAATGGAATATTCCAAATTCATCAACTGCAATGTTAAATGTACTAACTTGAGCAATTTTGAATTTGAGTTTCGGAGCACTGAAGAGGAGGGCAGAGTGAAAATGCTAAAACAAATTAAATCATTGGAGCTGAGGGGAAAAAACTTGTGGGTTGGCATTCGACAAAAGTGAGAAAAAAATTTTAATCTGTAAAATTTAACGATTTTAAATTCAAAATATTTCCTATTGGTTCAAAAATGATGATGAATTTGTTATATTTACAGCTTTTACTAGTGAACAATAATAAAAAATTACGAAATTTAAAAATTTGATTTTTTGCGCAGTAAAATTTTTTTTGAAAATGTGTAAAAACATGTTTTCTGGCTTGAGTCATATGCACACATTAAAAAACAAGTGGAATATGTCGAACCTGAAATTTATTCAGCTTGAACCAAAGAAACATTTTATCATTTTGCTTGTTCGGAAAAAAATTTCTGTCGTGATTTAGGATCTTTGGGATTTCATATTTTTTGCGATTTTGGAACGTTATATACACCACGAAAAAAAATGTTTCCCATGAATACAAAATAATAACATGTTTCTTTGGTTCAAGCTGAAGAAATTTTAGGTTCGAATTAATCCAAAAAGCATGTTTTTGTACATTTAGAAAAAATGTTAAATAAGGCAAAAATTTTTTTTAATTAAAAAATTTTTAATTGTAAATTTAAAAAGAGAACAGAAGATATTAACCGATTTTAAAGTTTCTTTCTTTACTTTTGGATGTCGGGCCACAAATTGTTATCTCTCATCTCAAACGATTCGATTAATTTTATCATTTTTACTTCGCTGTACTGAATAGTGTAGTTTTAAATTTACATTGAAAGTATTAATTATAGTAAGGAAGAAATGACAAATCTTGGAAAGAAATATTTATGAGAACGATGTTAAACATATCAAAATTGTGTACTTAACTAATTTTATTTTTTTCTCTGACTTTTTTATATCTTATTTATATATTTATTTCGAACGACCTAAGTATATCGAATTTTTAAAAATATTTAAAAATATAACATTTCTTATAAAAAGATTTTTTGTTCTTTTCGACATATAAAAATAAATCTTTAATCTTTACCCCTTTTTTGTGAGAAAATCACCCTATTTTCCCTTTTTTGAACTAATTTTGCGCTGTGATACCTGCGTTGTATCTGCATTTACTTAAGGTGGCTGTAGCGAGTGGAAACCTGGAGTGTTCATATTCGATGAGCTACTGCATGGTGCGAATGGCACAAAACCGGGCACATTCTAAACCATTAGTCACTGTAATTAGCTGATATGAGTGAGTTTCATTAAGTTCAGTTCTCCAAATGATTCTTTGAAGGTTCCAATCATCCAGATGCACCTTAATTTGCTTCTCGATATCTGAAGTGAAAACTTAGTGAAACTGGCGAAACCAGATTATGACATCGACCAGTTCAATCTGAAGTTTAAGTCCTGTATGTAGAATATTGTTGAGTGAGATACCAGTCGAAGAGAGCTTGGATGCATTGAACACTACTCGAAGCTTGGTTGCAAGACTGCTGAGGCGAAGTACTCCATGATGAGGAAGATAGCAGCTGATACAGAATTTTCGCGTGTAGTTGGCATTTCATCCCGTTTTTAAAACCACGAAAGAGAAGTTCGCAGAATTCTTCTTCAGTGAAGACGTGGCATCCTTAGACTTCCGAGGATGATGGGCAAGTTTTTGCTGGACCAATGAGTATCCATCTAAAGATGGTAGCTTGAGCAGTTGGAGTGTTGGCAGAACCTTTTCAAAGACATGCTCCTATAATTTGACCATAATAGTCAGCTCCAATGATGACGTGAATCTGTTCAGATGATTTTAAGTCAGGATCTGCAAGCTGGTGTAGTAACAGAAGGGGATGGTCGAGCGGTAGATGAAAAGGCCGTTTTATCGCAGAAAATGCAAGAACAGTTTATTCAAGTATGGCTGATACAAGACTGACTCTTTCTTCCAATATCGAATGGAAGAATCGATCTCTGACAATCAATCGCCATCTATAGATGTCACTCGCATCGCGAAGCGCGAAAATTCAAAATTGTTAAACTTAAATATATTGACTACAGCTCGGCCTATCCTGACAAATGATCGCCCCGATCATCAGGATTGTCTTCGAACAGAGTCATTGTTTGTCCGTCCCATGGACGCATTCTATCAGAACTATAAACACTAGAAAACGGTTTTTGAGTTATTTGAAACCCATCGATATCTCATATTAGGTAACGGTCATTACGCAAGACCTTCTTTACTTCGTAGGGTCCTTTAAATTTAGGTAACAATTTTTGATTAACACCTTTTTCGGTAACTACATTCGGTATCAAATATAATGGCCACTTTTGTATTTGGTAGGACATTTGTGTCTTTCGTCGAACGCTTGTTTGTTTTTGAACCGCATCTTCTCGCAGATTACATCGGCTTTTTCACGCAATTTAGCTCTAAGCTCGGGTGGTTCTTCTTCGTTCTCAATTTCTAATAAAATCTTTCTGAATTCTTCGTCAGGTAACCCTACTTGGTCCGTTCCAAAAAGAAGACGAGCTGGTGAACAACCTATCGCTCTATTTACAGTGTTGTTCATTACAAATTGCGCATTTTCTAGCCCTTTCTTCCAATCCGAAGACCCAGCTATTTTAGACAAAGTTGACCTTAAAAATCTAAATACACGTTCAGCTTGGCCATTCGCGCGAGGAGTGCCAGCTGCTACTTTGATATGTTTAATACCTTTTAGCGTCATAAACTGATCAAATTCCTGAGAAGTGAAGCAACTTCCTCTGTCAGAAACCAACGATCTCATTTTACCGTAGTGATGAACATAATTCTCAATTTTCGCTATTACTTCATTCGCTGATGTCGACTTTACAGGGTAGAGTACTACAAATTTGGTGTAACCATCTATAATCAGGAAGACATGCTTGTACCAGATTGCACAGAATACACTAAACACTTCAAGCAATTAACCACATATTCTTTTACCTTCTTACACAACTCTGGGAACCAATACACCCTCAAGAGCAATTCGACAGTTTTATCAACCCCAACGTGACCGATGTCGTCATGACAAGATCTAATTACACTATTGATCATAGTCGCAGGTACAAAAAAAAGAGCAGAATCCTTGTACTTTCTGAAGAGCAAACCATTGCGTATTTCGTACCTATCACTATCTCCCTGCTCTAACGATTCGCGGATTTCTTTCAGTTCTGGATCAGACAACTGTTTGTA
The DNA here is from genome assembly GCA_932195095.1 of Andricus curvator. Lineage (NCBI taxonomy): Eukaryota > Metazoa > Arthropoda > Insecta > Hymenoptera > Cynipidae > Andricus > Andricus curvator. The sequence goes on from CAKNYM010049768.1 coordinate 154,524, forward strand.
CATAAGTTCTTGTTCGAAGGTCAAAGGCTCGATTACAAAGACTTCACGGCTCAGAGCATCGACATGCCTCATACGTTCGGAAACTCTGTGTTCTATCTTATACGAGAAAGTTTCAAGAAACAAGGCCCATCGGTTAATATGCGAGTTAATCTCTTTTTTATTTAGGGCTTGTTTTATAGCGTTACAATCGGTGCATATTACGAACGGTATTCCCGGCAAGTAAACTCGAAATCGTTCTAACGCGTAAAATATGGCTAGCATCTTTAGCTCGTAGCTGTGGTATTTGCTTTCTAATTCGGTTGTTCGCCTGCTAAAATAAAATACGGGATGCAATTGATTATCTTTTTGCCGCTGCAAAAGGATAGCCCCAAATCCTAACGCGCTCGCATCTGTGTGTAACTCTGTGTAAAGAGTAGGGCTGTAAACAGCTAAGACAGGCTCGGTAGTCAAATAATCTAATAAAGTCTCAAAAGCTCGCATCTCTTTTTCCTCAAAAACAAATTTGGATCCCTTTTTTAAGAGCTCATACAACGGTTTGGATATCAGGGCAAAGTTGGGTATAAAGCGACGTACAAAACCAACCAGCCCTAGAAACTGCTGAACTTGTTTCGCACTTTTTGGTAAGGGATATTCTAAAATCGCTTTGACGTGTTCTCGACTCGGTTGAATCCCAAAACTACTAATGAGGTAACTCAAGTACTCGATTTCTAAAACTCCGAAAATACATTTGTCTAAACGTAGTTCCAATTCGTGTTTCGCCATCAATTTTAAAACCTCCCTCAAAACCGACCAATTTTCATCGAGACTTTCAGTCGCAATCAGGAAATCGTCTAAATATAAGAGCAGTTTACCCTCGTTAATTAAATCTTTGAAAATGAAATGTAAATACCTTTGGAAATACGACGGCGCATTTACAAGTTTTTACATATTGTCCCTCCGGAGTACTAAACGCTGTATACCTAATCGAATTCTCGGACATTCTGATATGGTGGAAACCATCTTTCAGGTCAAGTTTTGTAAACCAAACCTTGCCATGGAGTCGATCTAAAAGATCATCTATGCGTGGCAAAGGGAAATGCTCACGTATAGTTATTTTGTTCAGTGCACGGAAATCAACACATAACCTAAGTTCCCCATTTTTTTTCTTAGTTAAAACTATTGGACTGCTATAATTTGATTGGCTCGATCTTATGTACCCTCGATCTAAAAGTCCCTTAATAATTTCTCGCAGTTTTAACAGTTCAACCCATGACAATCTACGCGGTTTAAAATAAAAAGGCTCCTTGGAGGTTAGATTGATTTCCATCTCGAAAGAACTTGGACTAAACATTTCCGGTTTCTCGCGATACTCATCTAGTAAAATTTTCAACATATTTTTATGGTCTTACGTAACTTTAGATCCAATTTGACTCGCCAACAGATCGATTAATTTATCCGGTTCTTGCTCTACAAGACTGATGAACATTATATCATTCTCCGGATCTTCGTATTCAAAAGTTACGGTTTTACGTCTTATCAAGGTTAACCCTGGGCTATTTAGAAAATCGCGCCCCAAAATCGCATCATAGCTCATTGTCGTGTCTGGTACAACTGCAAATTTAACCGAAAATATTCTTCCATTCAGATTCGCTAAAAAAATGACAGTTTTGGAAATCTCGAAGATAAACTTTATTTTTCAACAAGGAAATCGGACTACCATTATCAACTAAAGCTTCTATAAAATACTTCTCTGCGTTGCTTAGTAGAACGGTATCCGTCGTTCCTGGTTCGATGAGTGGAATTCTCTCCTGTGATGACACTGTAGATTCGCTGCTGGATAGTTTTGCGGTTTTATCGTCTGATCTCTCGATGACAGCTGTAGTGTATTCTCTCCCCTTCGAAGACTCCGTTGCAGACTTCCCATTATTTCCATGTGTTCTCGAAGATCCTGCAGGACACTGGCGTGCTTGATGGCCTGTCTGATGACATTTGAAACAGGCTCCCTTGGGAGAACTTTTACATTCGCTGGCCAAATGTCCAAATCCGTGGCAGTTATAATACCTTGGTCGTGGTGGCATGACTCCTGTTGATTTTAAATCTTCTGTTTTACTTTCTGCAGCTTTAGTCGGCTTAAAATTAGAACCAGATTCCCCATACTGCTTTCCACCAGGTCCTTTCCGTAAATCTTTACGTGGCTCGTCCTTGCTAATTCTCTGCATTCCGTCTAAAAGATCTAGGAGTGTTTTGTAATTTCCTGCTCGTGCATGCGTTTTAATCAAAAAACCCTGTACCCCTTCTATCATGTACTCAATAGACAATTCTTCTGCCAACTGTAGTCTATTAATCAATTTCAACTTTTCTTGAAAATATGCGGAGAACTTCTCTCCTACCTTCCAAACTCGGGCTTCCATCTTCTTCGTTCGAGTAAGCGGATCTTCGCGACATTTAATCTAACGTCTCGTAGACCGACAGGCTGATGCTTGATGCTGACCGAAGCAGTTGTGGCATAAATTGTTCTTTTGTACCATTTCAATACGACTTTGAACTGTCATGTTCCCGTACTTGGGGCAACTTGCAATGACATGCTCAGCCGAACAAAGGGAACACTTACCAGCGGCAGTCTGATCTCCTGAATTATAATAAGCCTTGCTTGATTGTTGATTAGACTGAGAGATAGGTCTCCGTGACATTTCCACGGCTTGAAGAATCAGCAGTCTCGTCATCCAAAATTCGCTAATTCTCTGGTCATCCCTTTAAATGTTAATAAAGGCTTTGGAGCTGAATTGACCAAGAGTCGTTTATTTTCATAAGAGCAAAAAAAAAATGTTCGGCTTTTTGAAAATTATCGGTGTTCTTCAGCATATTAACGGCAGTATCCTTCAGACTTTGTATAAGGTTATGTATCTTCCATATTGATGACAGATTTGAATTTGCGATTACCATTGAATCGAAAAGGATCCTTGAGATCCAGATCAAACCGAAGGTGATCTCATTCTGCTGTTTTGGATACGTCGAAGTAAAGAGTTCATCTTCTCGAGCGCTTCAAGACAGACCTCGTGCGTTGTATTAAACATGTTTTCTTTGAAAAAGGATTTTGTAGCAGACGCTGCTTTTCCCGTATTTCCAGTTGTCTCATCGCGATCCTGATGGTGTCATGATCAAGTGAGAGCATGGACCCACGACTCCTTGGGAGCGTTCCGACGAATTTTAACTCTGTGAAGAAATGTTCGAAATCCCGACACTCATTAGATTGTCCGTTGCGCGCGCGATAAACTCTATGTGAGACGTTTATTCGTGGATGTGGTTTTTTATGTTACTCACTCGCATCTTTAAATCGTTCACCAGATCCGGCTCTAAGGACCAAAAATGTTTAACCCGCTCTTGACTAAAAAACTGGTAGGGGTGAACGAATTTAAGAAAAAATTTAGAGAGTGCATTTATCTTTTTTCACTGATGATTTACAATTAAATCACTTTTATTGCTGATTTGCACAGACAGGTCACAAAGGTCTCACTCAAGGTTGCTTACAAACAGGTCACAAGAATCACAAACCAGGGTTGTTAATAAACTGGTTACAAAGATTCATTCAAGTACTTAAAAGAAGTCATAGTTAATAACGTAACATATTTACTCGTTATGTTTCTCAAGTTTATCCTTCACACATAAAAAAAGGAAAGTGATTGGAGGTTCAGCTCAGAGAGCTCTTTCGCATGTATGGCTTTTAAAAGCGACAGAGAGAGAATTTACCCAAAAAAAAGACTTCTGGAGAATTCACAAAGTTACCTCACAGGTCAAGCTGTTTGACTCGGGTCCTGTTGAAGGAGAGGTTTTGCTGAAACCTCGTGAACGTGAGTAAGCTTGTCCAGAAATACCACGAGGTTTTCTTAGAGCGAGACTCCACCAAAAGAGAAACTTCTGAAGAATCGCAACGACATTTTGGGGAACTTTGAAGGTCAAAAAGGGCTAAAACCACTTTTTGCCCATAACCTAAGGTGGGTCTTTTAATTTTACATAAAAAGCAAATAATTATCTGTTGTTCTATTAATCAATTCTTAGTGCTAACGACATGAAAGGAATTCTTAAATGATCGCAAATACACTTTTGATGACGTTAAAGGTCAAAAAGTGTCAAAAATACTTGTTGCCTCATGTTTGAAGGTGGGATCTTCAATTCTGAATAAAAAAGCAAGTAAATCTGTGTTGTTCAATTATTCAATTATTATTGCTAACAACATGAAAGGAACATTAAAAAGATCGCACAGACATTTTTGGGATGTTTGAAGGTTGATGGAGTTGATGGTAGGGTTTGCACACTTAAACACTATCACTGATACTGGTTGAATCACTGTTTATTATATCAAGTTTCACAGCTATGGCACAACGACGACTGAGGACCCACTAGTACCCTCGTGTAGTCCGAAGTACCACGACGTATCATTTTACTTGAGCGCATGCGCGCCGTACCTAACCATATCTGTACTCATACAGGGGTGTGTCAATGGAGCTTTTCTAACACTCCCTCCCTCCATCGATACTCTTAATTATAAACAATATGTTTGAACTTAATTAATTTTCGTAGTTTACATTTTAAATAAAATTGCGATTTCGTTGAGTATAACATTTTTCTTAAATCTATATCTTAAATTAACGTCGAATTTTTTTTTACTTTAAGTTTTCATCTTTACTCTAGATTATCGTCTTATTTTTGGCTCTAAATTGTTCTTCTAATCTTCCTTTTGAGATTCCCGTCTAATTTCATCGCTGTTCTCTTCTAAGTTGTTTCTTCGTTGTTCTGATCTAAGTTCTTTCTTCTTCGTCTTTGGGTCTTCTTCTTCTATTTATCTGTTGAAAAGAAATAAAAATCAAATGTCAAGTAAATGTATCCTGTATTTTTATTCTGAATTTCCCTATAATTGCATCAATTTTTGTCTAAGATAATTGCGCGCATTTATGGGGAGTGGTTTTGTCATAATGTCCGCTATATTTTCTTTAGTTGATATCGATTTAACTCTATTCCCTTTTCTACACACGATTTAACGTAATCTTCATGTGTCTCTGCCATGTGCATTTTTTTACCCCTTTTCTCTTCAACTTCTAAATTTTTAACGATCTTGTCTAGATCTTCGTCTGAATTCTTTAGTTTGTGACTACTATCTTTTTGTGTGCATTCGCCGGTGACAGTTTTGCACCTCCGAGAGCACCTATCACAGGGACAATTATTTGTACCGAATATTTTGGGTACAGTCGTTGCAGCTCCCTTTTAAGGTCTTGATACCTCTTCTCCTTTTCTTCATCCTTGGCAGTGATGTTGTATTCGGACGGAGCCGAGAATGCGATCACGAATAAAGTTCGTTTCTCGAAGTCGTTGAGAACGATGTCAGGCGTAGATATACGTCGTTCCTGCGTGGGTCGAACACTCTGATAGTATGTGTTCTAGGTACTCAGCGTGTGCATTGGTGCAGTGGATTTCGATGTCTTGAATTTGAATACTTTGCACACTATTACATAGAAGTTCGCATTTTTTGTTGACTTTTTTAATAAACAATATGTGCACGTGGACTTGTAAGTTGAAAACCTGAACGTATTAAGGTATTTGTCGGAATGCTGTCTCAGTCAAAAGTTCGGCCTGCCTGGATGCCTCAAGTGGCACGGTGATGCCTTATCGGCGCATCGAAACTTTTGCTAGAGTACAGTCGGGATCTGTACCCACACTCTTACAGACTATGTACACGCATACACACTACCGCCATGCAACGGTCGCCGAAGTGATCGCGGCAACGCAACGTTGCACAGGAAGCTTACCACGCACGGTGTGTCTGAATCAACTTTAAATTCAAGGTCATAGCACATCCAATTTTTTTGGTTGGGTTCGATTAAGGGGCTTAGAAATAGTGTGAAAAAAAAAATTTGAGTCAAATCCCCCGAGCCGTTTTTTAGAAAAATGTTTTTTAAGGGTGAAAAATAGAATTTTTCAAAAAATGTAATAAATAAAAAAAATAAAATTGTAATAAATAAAAAAAGAATCTTAAGACATTAAAATTTCATCTTTTTAAAATAAATCTAAATATAATAAATTCCTAAAATATAATAAAGTCTTTGAAGTACGTCTTAAAATACACCATGTTTAATATATGCATGTAACATTTCTCGTAATAATTCTCTTGCCTTTCGAAAATGTATTAAAATTGAGGCATTTTTGACTATTTGCCGTAATTCTTTTCGTATCAAAAGTAATTTCGAAATTCTCTCAAACCGTAGTAAATTTGTCTTGATTGAGATATCCTCATTTAAAAATGAAAAATGTCCATTTCCGATACCTGAAAATTTTAGAAAATTCTTATTTTCACCAGAATATTGGATGATATTACAATTTACGTAGAACTTTACGAGTTTCGATAAATTTTACAAATTTATATTAAGATCTGGTAATTTTTCGAAGTACTTTCAGATATAAAAAAATTAAATTTACTACAAGAAACTATCCACCTAGAAACACTACCCGAATCGGGTACTGTCACGCTTACCCCGGCTCGCAAGTTTGAGCGCGCCTAGGGCGCGCAATTATTGGATCTCGCGCTTCGCGCTCGATTATGTATTCACCTCGCGCTACGCGCTCGGGCATATCTACATCGCGCTTTACGCTCGGTTGCTCTAGATTTTTCAACTTCGTGTTCGACTTCGATGAAAAGAAAAAGTTTGTTTCCAAATATTATAAAATTATCAAAACCTCTACATATTAAGTGATTGTTAAATTTGTTTTTATTTTAGACTGAAAAGGAACTTTATTTACTCAAGGTTCTATCGACCTTAAGGAACTCATTCTCATCCAGACACTCCCGCTTCGTGCTCGATATTTGATTTTAAAATCATTTGAACCTTGCGTTCCACGCTCGGTTCTGTGCACCGTATGATAGAAACAAAAAAGTTTGAACGCACTTACGACGTGCGATTTGGTAAATACACTGAGCGTGCACTTTGTGCTTCGTGTTATATGTTCTTCATATACAAATTACTAAATTTGTGTTTGATTTCAAATGAAAAATAATGATATAATTTAGGCGACAAATTTTATTCATTAAATTTTTATTTTAGCTTGTGCCGTTTTTCAAAAAAGTTCATTTTTTCATTTTGAATATATTCTTACAACAAAAATTGATTACAAGTTTGTAAATCTTTTTTGAATGCACAATTTTTGTTCATTTATCTGTTTTCGTACCTTGCATTGTTTTTTCAAAAATTTGATTTTTTTTACTGTCAATGTTATTTTCACGAATAAAGCAAAAACTACGCATCCTATCGAAACATGATTTGCAACAAATTTGTACCTCTTCCTTGGATGAACAAATGTTGTTCTTGTCATTTTTTTCGTTGCTCATGTTATTCGTCTAAAAATTTGATTTTTCTATTTTCAATGCTGTTTTTTACGAATAAAACAAAAACTACGCGTCACATCAAAAAGTGAATGATAAGAAATTTGTAGATCTTTTTTGGGTGCACAATTTTGGTGGAATGATCTTTTCTCGTATCTTGCATAGTTTCACAGCAAAATGGAATTTTTGATTTTTCATTATTTTTTTGTGCGATCAAAATTTGAATTTTTTATTTTTCAAAAAATTCAAAAAGTTGTTATGAAAATATTATCTCACTTTTATTCACTATTATTAGCTCACTTTTTGAATTTTCATCCAAAATAGCTGGTTAACGAACTCGTTCTTTATTTTTAGGCCATAAAAAAGTGTGCCAAAGCTCAATCAAATCTGATCATTTTTTCGAAAGTTATCGTGGCTACAGACAGACAGACAGACTGACAGACAGACAGACTACAGACAGACAGACACCTTGGTAAAAACCGTTTTTTCTGGCTCAGGGGGTCTCAAAACGTGGAGATTTGATGAAAACCGACTATGTCAAATTTTACATAAAACCAATACCTTCTCATTAGAATGAGAATGTAAAAAAAATAGTTTTTGAACCCTAGAAAATGTATTGGCCATATTTGATTTGTAAATTTTTTTTATGTTTATTTTTTATCCGAAAATTACTCATCATGATTTTTAGAAATTATTCTGAATAGTAATGAATTTAGTGAATTTCTTAATTGAAAAAAATCAAAAAGTCAGAAAAATTTTATGTACGTAATATAATCTCGAACATGTCTTCATCGCTTCGTGATTTAGCAGATAAATGATAAGACTGGCCAAAAGAGATACATTTTTAAAGATATTCGTTTGAACCTATAATATGTATGTTTTTTACTCACAATTTGTAAAAATTAACATAGTGATAATATGTTAATAAAGTAAAGACCGGCAATTTGAAAATGGCCGATCGATAGACACCCTGATTACGAAAATTTAAAAGATCATATTATAAACGGTATACCCCTAAAAGAAAAAGAACACTTGGTGAGTCATTTGATTAAAGTGATTTCAAATGAAAAAGCGACAAATATTGAAGAAAATAAATCAGATAGAAATACTGTAATCGCTTTATCTCAGAAGCATGGAAATCCTTTGAAAATTTCTTTGACTGAACATCAATCAGAAAGCAAAAACGGCAGCGTGTTTCTACTGAACATGTTTTAAAAATTGGAACAAGTTATGGGCTTTCAACCAATAAAGTACATGGTATTACAGCAGCTATTCGCGACGCTACGAATGACAGAAAATTATTTCAACCAGATCTAAAACAAAAATGATAAACTTTGAATCATCTTCTTGATTTGTAATTCAGTATGAAAGAGTGTAATGTGATTAACACTAAAAATAACGATACTACAACTACTGCAGAAACTTTAGTGTTTTGCAATTATGTAAAAGGATTATTTCAGTTTGTTGAAGAAAAAAGGGAAGTTGATGAAATGCATTTGAAATTCGGAATACATAGTGGCGGAGATTTTTTGAAAGTTTGCCTTTCGAAGCAATCTTTGGATGAATCAGAACTTGCAAATGTAGAAGGTCGACAGAAGTATATCGAAGGCTCAATCAAAAATTATGACCTTGCATTTAAAGTTGGTTCAGGCACACCGTGCACGTGCTTCTGTATTCTTCCCAAACCATGGCAAATCGCTAAACGTGTGGTACAGTAAAGGACGGAGCGGGGAGCAAGGGAGAGTGCCGTGTTGCCATACTGCCGCTTGTCAGTCTCTCGTGAACGAAAAATTACGTCAAATATTTGTTTCGATTGGATTTTTTGCGAAAACTATGCGGGTAAAATTATCCGTTATTCGCTTATAATGTTCATAATATTGTTTTTCACTTTTAAATAGTTTTTCATGAAATTCTGTAATACCATTTAGTCCCTACAGGAGTTTATTTGCTTTTCTTTTTCCTGTGAAAGGTATAGGCCGAACGTGCAAAAAGTACTGACTTTGATGTATAATAAGTCGTTTTTCCGAAAAATACCTTAATTGAGACGTGCACAGTTGGGAGTCTCACATCTGTGCACGTGCACAGTTGGAAGTGTTCCATCTGTGCTCGTAAAATGGTATTTGGGTACCATATGTGCACGCCTAAATGTCGACGTGCACAGTTGCGTCTGTGGCCATCGACGTGCACAGATGGGCTCGTGCACAGGTGCTCCGTGCACAGTTGTACCCTTCCCCTACCAGTTCATTCGTAATCATAGATATGAGATTGCTGATTTTAGCTTTATTTGCTATAAAAAAATTAATAACTCTAAAACAAGTTGTTTTCAGAGAAAGGTAAAAAGGACCTTTCCGTCTTAAATCGTGCTTATCTACTATGAACAAATTATTTCAGGTACAAAAATTGTACATTTATTATATATATTTTTTAAAGTCAACAAAAAATTCCAAGTTTTATGTAATAGTATCCAAAGTGTTCAAATTCGAGACGTCGAAATCTACTGCACTAATGAAGTTATCAAAAGCGACCTAAAAATTTTTACAATTTACATGGTACCGGTACCGTTGCCTGAGCGTTTTTGTCGTTTGTTAGGTAGCAGTAAACAAACAATACGATGCACTTGTTTATGATGAACAAATTTAACATTATTTTGCAGAATATATCCGCACAAAAAAAATAAGCGTGCAAAATCACGAATATCAACATTAGGTCGTTAGCAATAAATAATCGATTGAAAATCGCAAATTTTCGTTTTTTTTTTCGTTATTAAACAATTATTAACATGAAAACCAATCGTTTTACGAAAAAATCGAAGAGGACCTTTTTTACTCAGAAGGTGCCAATTAAAAAGAAAATAATTTTTGTTATCCAAAAAAGCAGTATTTATATTGCTTATAAAAATTGTTAATTAACAATTGAACCCAGGATTTTTCGAAAAAATACCCAAGATATTCTTCTTTGGGGTATCGAATCGAATAATTTTTGACAGGGTATTCGACGCGACCTCTTAGGTTCAACAAAACGTGTTACTGGGTCCTGGATCATCTCGCTTATTGTCGAAACGTACTCGTCTGACATTCATCGTGTATTTCACTGGCAACAGAGGCAACTCATTAGTGATGAGTTTGTGTGTGTGGTCAGGCGTTATTACTTTAGTTTTGGTAATAGGGTTTTCTGGAGGGTTTAGTTTTAAGATTTTAATAGATTTATATGAAGTTGAAAATACTGACAACAATGTACAGTCTGAAGGACTTTCTGGCGTTTTTGATTCAGGTCAAAGTTACTTTTTTTCTTTTTTTGTGCCAAGACGCGCCCACCCCTTTATAGTCCGTTATACCCTCGAGGCAGTCCTCGACTCTTTATCAATAAAAGGAATAGGTTTTGAAAGGTTCGAATGCGTGACTATATGATTATGCCAAAATGAAATTTTAATTTTTTTTTGTCAGAGGTATTCTCGTCCTAGAATTCCATATGTAATCAGGGGAAAATCTGGCGAGTCAACGTGAAAAATTACTTCAGAATTTCAAAGGTTCAATTTCACTGTAACTAAGGTAGAAAATCTATTTTGTGTTACTTCCGTTATCTCTATGGATTCAGATCCGGTTATTAGTAACTCTTTGTTTGAAGAGTTTAGTTTTGTTATATTAATATCGGCTCCCGTGGCGACTAAAAATGAAGCTTTTGTTTTATTGAAATTAGGGGATGAAAATTCTATAGCTGGGGATTCTAAATTAAATTTTGTACCGAAATTTGGTCGTGTTTCATTCTGACTTGTACACTTGCATGACGCTCCTATTTCTCCATGCTCGTCGTTGCGTCTGTTCAGCGAACGGAGTATTAGTTTAAATGTTCTGTATTTGTTGGAAAAGGGGGCTGAGAAATGATTCTATCCAGTGAATAATATGAATGAGGATACCCTGTAGTTTGTAACTGAGCAGTTTGAAAATAGGGATAAGTGTTAAATGTATACGGATACTCGTATGGAGGAATATGATTGTACGGAAAATTGGAAAATTCTTGCGTGTCTGAAATTGTGTTTGGTTTTTGATCAGAAGCTTTATATGAATTCGAATGGTTGAAATTTCATGCAAATACCATGGCTACGTTTTACGGAGAGCAAAATTTTTTTCAAAATGTTTTATTAAATCATTAAGGGTTGCAAAAGTTTCTCCATGAATGCTATCTCGTGCCGCACCTTTAATCGGGCTAAAACGGCATTGAGATATTGTTTTTCACAATTAGCTTTCATACTTGATTCGCCATTTATGACATCCTGGATAAAGCCCTAACAGATATATTTTTACCATTATAATGAAGAATATTTACAACTCCCTGTTGAATAGTAAAACATTCTGCCATAGATGTCATCATGGCTTCACTGAGTGTGAGATTGATATCGCCGGTAAATGGAGTTTGATTTGGATTATCGGGCATTTTTGCGATATGCTTGCTTACAAATGAGTGTTAAATCTTTTACTTATTAAATAAATTCAGGAATGGATAATTTCAATTGTTTCAAGAACGATCCTTCCTACTATTTCCGATATTTCAGAAGGAATTTCCAAGGTTATGGCGTTAAAATCAACAATTTTATCTAAAACTTGAATTTCAGTTAATTTAGTGTTCAAGACTGGATCGTAAACAAAATCGCCTATCTTGATTTGAAGTAGTTTTTATAAATTGAAATTATTGTTTTACATTTTTGTTTATTTATTAAGGTAATTAAATAGTCAGACATTCACCTTCAACACTTGTTAAAAGTTGAATGGATTTAGATGGTCAAATACGATGAATCGATTTGCTATAACAGCTAGAACTTTCAAGGAATAAATAAAACAATGCTAACAATTCAATGAATTGTCTAGCATGAATTAAGAATTTCTTGTTGTCAATCACAATAAAGGAATACAAGGATAAAATAAAATATGAAAACTGTAGCAATCAGTAGTTACGCTAGGCCGGTTCTGGAGATAATCACCTTGTAAAACAGTTCCCGGTTATTTACCGACATTCGGTTACTCAGTCGGTAAGGTAGATCACTGACACGAATCCATGACCCAGTCGACAAGGTGGGTCACTGTTTTACTGCTTTATGTGTAGGTGGCGCTCGTGGGATCGGGGATTTACAGAGGGTCCAGAGACAGTGTGGCAACCTAGCCGGATGCCGCCATTTTGCGGAAGGATGCCACCATTTTACGTTCAGGTTTTCTATAGTGTAGTATATCTGTATATACCAAAATATCTGTAAGAAAACTAAGCCAATCAGCAAGAATGACACTAGGTTGCCACACTGTCTCTGGACCCTCTGTACGGGGATTGCCCTGAATTCTATACGTTTCTAGAAATCTCTAAGATTCTTATTCGTTAAACTTTCTAGAACTTTCCAACTGGTAGGTAAACAGTAATCGAAATTTCTAGAAAACTGGAACCAATTTCGACGCCTCCATTCCATAATGTTCCACGTCGCGTTTGGGCGCTGTACCGCTCCTAGTCGGGTTTAGTCACTGTACCGCTCTAGGTCTGTTTCACCAAGTTTTCAGGAGAGCCGATTAAAGATTTAAATACGTACCAAAATTCAGCAATACGGACGAAAATTATGAAAATGGTTGTAGTAAATTTCTCAGATTCGAACCTATCAATTTTCATTAAATTTTTGTCAAAATTCATGGTAGATAATATGAAAAGGGTAATAATAAGCAGTGCTGTTTTTTCAAAATGCAATTATTTCAATAATAATTGAAGAAAATGACGTAGAGTAACCTGTTTTTCATGTTATCATAAAATGTCAAAATCGTCAAAAACGGACCTAGAGCCGTACAGGAACTAAACGCGACGAGGAGCGATACACGGCCCAAACGCGACGTGGAGTAGTATGGAATGGATTCGTCGATTTCTGGTTCGCTCAAGGAGGTGGAACCCTATAATACCGACCGTGATACCCAAGTTTTATTTATCTTGGATCGGGGTTTCTCCTGAGTTTTCGAACCTTCTAGAAACATAGTTGACTTATGTGAGCTAGGGGATTCTCGAAGCTTCTAAAAACTTCGACCTAGTATTATCTATAGGTAAAATGCTTATTTATTTAGTGTTAATACAAACGAGATCGTGCGACATTTGAAATCCAACCCAAGAATGTGTGTCGGTCTAGCGCTGAAATTTGATAGCCACACAACGAAGCTTCAAAAAGTCCAACGTTGAAAATTCAGCCCAACGACGTCTGTGATTGTCTACCGCTGACAGTAAGCGATATTTGGATTTAGAATTCAACCCAACGATTTTTGTAATATTTAATGCCGGAAATAAAGATACCGAATGAAATTTAAAATCACCTTAACTAATTCTTAACCAATTCTTAACTAATGGAATGAGATTAAATAAATCTTCACTTGATGTAAAATTAAATTTTTGGTTTATTGAAGAAAAAAGAATAAGCCTAATTTTACAAGAGAAAATCCTAACCTATAATATGACAAAAGTAAACATAGTTAAAACATAAATTCACAACGATTATAAAAGTCTTAGAGCGTTGTGTTGCTCAAGGAAATATCCGTAGTATCAATACTTTCTGTTTTATCATCTTCATTGGCTCTGCATCCAGAGTATTGCCTGATAGTCGGCTCATCCCGAGGAGACAAGAACCAGGTTTTGAGAGCAACAGCATTTAGAACTGCACAATTTGCATTCCAGCATGGAAGGTGGTGATTGCATTTTATTGAAACTGTGCTGTACAGTTTTTTTTAGTGATGCCAGCCCAGATCTTCCAAATTATACACGTTTTGCACGTACTGGGCCAACCATTTTTCCTTTTCGTGTCCTTTGACGTAGACTGCACGATCACCATGTAATTTTTCTCGGATTACAAGTCTTACTTCTTCATAGGGTATGTCACCAGATGTCCATTCTAGAACATGGTAATTGCGCGTCACACGGTGTGCCTCGACTGACTTCAACCCAAAAGGGCTGGCATGTGCCGGTTTTTTCCTGAATATACTTCCGGGATGCCCTACGATCGTTTTGAGCCTAAAAAGAAAAAAATCGCTTGGGCCCTTTTTGAGAAAACTCTTCTTTTTTTTTTTTAAGAGGTTAGTCAACATATTTTAATGAAAATAAGTTAAACGTGGAATTTCATTGGCTCAAACCAATCAGTTTGGCATCCAAAAAAGGGCTACAGGTTCTGAACATCTTACGAGAACTGAAACCCTTCAATATTTTTGAAAAATGGTGAAAAAAGTAGGAAAGAAGCAGTTTATTTTTTAATTGCCTTATTCCAGTTCATCCTATGTCCCAAACACCTTAACAAGTTATAAAGTGCTTGAAATTTTCTGCAAAATGAAAAAAATCGAATGTTCTATCTCTAAAAGTTTGGGAGTTATGGTCCTAAAAAGTCGAATTTAAGCGAATCATTTAAATGAAAAAAATATATAGTTTTGGTGAAATAACTTATTTCCTATGCATATCTGGTAAAAATGGCAGAATAATTAATTAAAGAAGACTTAATTTTGAGTAGATCTAAAAAAAAATATTGTTCTAGCTCTAACAGAACCAAAATTATGGCCTTTTGAATATGACCCTTTTTTAATGAAATTTTGTTTAACAACAATTTTTTAAAATAAAATTTCTCGTTTTTCAAAAGAACTCATTTCCTCAGAGTTTTAGGTGAAAGTTGCCAGTAAGTTATTTAAAAAAGACTTAATTTTGGGTACATCTAAAATACAATGTTCTAGCTGTAATAGAACCAAAATTATTGCCTTCTGAATATGACCGTTTTTTTTATGAAATTTTGTTTAACATCAATTTTATAAATAAAATTTCTCGTTTTTCAAAAGAACTCATTTCCTCAGAGTTTTAGGTGAAAGTTGCCAGTAAGTTATTTAAGAAAGACTTAATTTTCAGTAGATCTAAGAAAACAATGCTCTAGCTGTAATATAACCAAAATTATGGCCTTCTGAATATGACCCTTTTTTATGCAATTTTGTTCAACATAAATTTTTTATATAAAATTTATCGTGTTCCAAAAGAACTCATTTCCCGAGCAATTCAGGAGAATATTGCCACCAGATAGGTTAAGGAGGACCTAATTTTTAGCAAATCTAAAAAAAATAATGCTCTAGCTCTAATCGCATATAAATTATGGCCTTCTGAATATGATCCTTTTGTAATGAAATTATGTTAATGATCATTTTTTGAACAAATTAAATACAAAATCTTATCAATTTTCAAAATAAAATATCTCGTTTTTAAAAATAAATAAGTTCCTGAGCATTGGATATGATGGAGTCTGTTCACTCAGATTTTAAAGCCGTCTGGACAAAATATAAAGTCTCTAAGAATCATCCAAACTACGCAATCAGGCTACAACGTGCATTATGTGAATAACTCATTTCAAGTTTACAATCATATTTTCATAATTTTGTTAATAAAAGTTTTCAGTGCATAAATTAAATTAATTAAGTCTTCATTTAATTCAAGCACAAGATACACAATATGATAAAACCATTTTTCCATGTCTCATCCTCCAGAAACGAAAAATTGAAAAAAAAATTTCAACAAAATTTCATAAAGAGCGCAATTTTCAGGAGGCCATAATTTCGATGTGATTAGAGCTAGAGCATTATTTTTTGTTTGATATGCTAAAAATTAGGTCTTCCTTAACCTATCTGGTGGCAACTTTCTCCTCAATTGCTCGGGAAATTAATTCTTTTGGAAAACTATAAATTTCGTTTAAAAAATTGATGTTGAACAAAATTTCATAAAAAAGGGTCATATTCAAAAGGCCATAATTTTGGTTCTATTAGAGCTAGAGCAATGTTTTTTTTAGATCTACTCAAAATTAAATCTTCTTTAATTAATTATTCGGCCATTTTTACCAGATATGCATAGGAAATAAGTTATTTCACCAACGCTGTATATTTTTTTCATTCAAATGATTCGCTTAAAATCGACTTTTTAGGACCATAACTCCCAAACTTTTAGAGATAGAACATTCGATTTTTTTCATTTTGCAGAGAATTTCAAGCACTTTAATACTTGTTAAGGTGTTTGGGCCATAGGATGAACTGGAATAAGGCAATTAAAAAAAACTGATTCTTTCCTACTTTTTTCACGATTTTTCAAAAATATTGTAGGGTTTCATTTCTCGTAAGATGTTCAGCACCAGTAGCCCTTTTTTGGATGTCAACCTGAATAGTTTGAGCCAATGAAATTCCACATTTAACTTATTTTCATTAAAAAATGTTGATTAAAGTCTACAAAAAAATCAAAAAAAGAGTTTTCTCAAAAAGGGCCCAAGCCATTTTTTTCTGCTTGGGCTCAAAATGATCGTGGGGCATCCCAGAAGTATATTCAGAAAAAAACCGGCATATGCAAGCCCTTTTGGGTTGAAGTCAGTCGAGGCACACCGTGGTCAACCATAAATTTTTACTCTTGTATTTGGCAGGCAGTTCGAAGAGGAATTATAGGCAACTTCTTGAAGACGAACTGGTTGATGGGCTTTTTGAAGCCGTGCACGTCCACGATCAACTACATATCGATGAAAACTGAACTCTGCTGCTGAAATCATGTGTCTTTTATATATATCTTTTACACCCAGTATAATGTAACGTGGTTTCCCCAACTGAGTGGACATTTTCACCATCCATATAAGACTGGTGGTGGTGGGGAGCAGGGGGTATTCATACAATTTCCATGAGCGAAAACTCATGGTTGTGAGAAAATCTTTTTCAATAAGGTTTAGCAACTGTATCTTTTGCTGATCTGAAGCCATTACATATGGTATCATCCATTCTACTTTATGAATCGAGATCTTAAATTGCTCTTCGTTTCCTGGCGCTTGTCGTGCTTGAACAATAGCATTCAAGTCACTGTGTGACCTTGTCAGGATAAGTTCATACTTTACGTTTACAACGATCTTTCGATAGTCTTCAGCAAATCCTAGGATCATACTGATTGGTATAGTGACATCAAAGTATCCCTCATCATTGGTAAGACGTTTTGTTCCTTCCGGGATGTGGAGCCATCCTGCATTCTCCATAAAATAAATTTGTTTAATGGCAACTGAGTCGTAGTTTTTTATGGTGCAAGTGAGACCGACATTCTTGCAACGATCAATCTCAATACCATTGAGTCCGGAGCGAACCTCATCAAACAGATAGCAGATGGCATTGCTCACTATTGCTGCACCAGTAACAGCTGTAACTCCATCAGGTCTTGTCAGTCTTCCATACACATGCCGTGAACTCTTGCTGGGTAGTATACCGAAATCTTGATGCTGGACAGCAATTCGAACTTCATCACTGTTGTTGAATAATGATGAGGCATAAAGCTGATGTACGTGAATCTGATAGTGAGCTGTGGACTAATCAAATCTCACTGCTACTTGAATGTTTATTATTTCTTCCATTTTTGATGCAACAAAAGGAGATAATAAATATCTTGAATGGATGTTTCAGTTTCTTTTTCCATGAGGTTTTATCTTCAGACCAAGCTGTGTGAGAAAGAGCACGTTCTGAGGTGTTAGCGCCTTCCGTGCTGCTTGAGAACTGTCTTGCATTTGACATAGTGACGCTCTTACATAGACTCCTTTGCGATTGTACACGATATCCATTATGATGATTTGACGTGTAGTCGTATTGTTATAACCTCTCCTCGCAAATTCACCAAGTCTCCGTCCTGATCAACTGTGCGGAGCTGAATTTCATGTACATATTGTCTTTACGGCAATTGGAAGTAAATGAAGTGTGACGGTACTTCAACAATTTTATATCCTGGTGGTACAACAGGAAAGAATTCATGAATCGTGTGTACTTTGCGATCGTTGATGTAAGCTCCCATAGTGATATTGCACTCAACTCGTAGAGCATTGACTTCGAGAATAGCCGCAGATAGATCAGAATCGTCTGGCTGAACGTTCGCTTCACGATCACATTTTATCGCATTGCGTAATGTGTTATTATTTGGTTTAATGTTTATTGTAATTGTAGGTATGATCACTACTGGATCGCGAGATTCAACGAGTCCAAGGACATAGTTCTTATGAAGAGAGTCTTCTATTGGTGGAAAATACTCTTTGAGTCTAGCACTGAAGAGTTTCCTGTTATCGTGCGCGTAAGTGATTCATGCATGATGGTGTTTATTCTCTATACTGACTCTAGTCAGTTCATCACACACTCTTATATAGACAGTATTTATCCTTTATATGCAGCTGTCCAGATAGAAATTTTAAGCACAAGTGTCCACATTCAACACTGTCATAGTCCTGGTATCTGTCATGATTGTACTTTATTATGCTACAAATACCGAGGTAATCTACAAGATCCGATGGTGGACGAAGTTTACCGAAAATGTCAAAGTATAGGACATTATCACCGATCTTTCTATAACTTAACCAGTGGGTACCAGGGCCGTAACTATCATCAAGATTGACGTTGGTTGACTCAATTTGGCGGGGTTCCTTCACTGGTAGTTGATTGCGCATAAACACTCCACGAGAATGTGGAATCTTTAGAGCTTTAGCATACTTGAACAGATCGGTATCAGTGAGTGCATGGTGAGGTAGCTTCACTACAAGTTTTTTGGTGCCGGTCTTAGACGAAGTCCCTGTACTTTTAGATAAGGTTTCATATGAAAACCTAATCCTTTTCTGTAGGATTTTAGGTGTAAACCTTTTCCTAGAGCAATAGCCTCCATTGCATTGTTGTGACGTTGAGCTTCTGCCACTCCTTGTTTGGCTGTGCTAGCATCGTTTACTGCCTTAGCCACACCTGCTGCTCCATCAGTAAAAGCTCCATGTGCACTGAGTCTAGCAAAAATTGGAATCGGTGGGAAAACACCACCAACTTTCGAAAGTATTGGCAGGACGCATGGAGTTTGCGCTTGATGTTTATCGCTTACGCTTTTGACAGCTTCCTGTGCATCTCTAGTTGTAGACTTGATGACCACTTTTGCATCACTACTTCGTTTCATTGCTTTCTTAGCTGCATTTACAACCTTTCTAAATGCTTTAGCTTATTTTTTGAAGCTGTTTTCTTCTTTTAACTGGGTTTCCTATTTGAATTGGTTTTCTTCTTCTTTGAAATAGGTTTTCTTCTTCTTTGAAATAGGTTTCTTCTTCAACCCCATACCGAGTTTCGCTGTGGCATTAATCGCGTTAGTTATTGCCAGTGCTGCCGCTTTCTCATCAGTGCCAGCGTCTTTAGCAAAAACACGCTGCCAAGCTTTACTGGCTAGTACAAGATCTGCAGCGTTTCTCTTTTCAACGTTTTCACGATTTTGCGAGTATGCTATGTCGTGTTCATTACACGCTGCGGCTAAAGGAATGATACCGGGATCACAGTATTGGTAGCCAGGCAAGTGCAACTCAAACGGCAAGTTGTTAATGACTTTGTTGACCAATCCTTTACCTTGATGGTGATAGCGGCGTGACACTGTATTCGCTTTGCATAATCATTCTTCACTGAACGGAGGTTAGCACGCAAGACAAATAGATTACTTGCCATAATCCTATACCCAAAAGGATTAAAATTTGACAATTTCTACGTCTACTCGAAATCCCTTAAACAACCAAAGTATAAATTCATAGAACGGGAGTTAAATAATGTAGACGGCGGTGAATATTTTCTTTTCAGTGAGCATGAAGAAGTAATACCACCAAGTGAGGCTCAACCAAATTCTATAATTATATTTGATGATGTGGCCTGTGAGAAACAGGATAACATTAGAGATTTTTTCTGTATGGGTAGACACGCTCATGTTAACAGTTTTTACTTATGTCAAACTTACGCTCGAATTCGTATATATCTAATTCGAGATAATGTCAATCTCTTGATACTTTTCAAGCAGCACGAAAGGAATTTGAAACATGTGTACGACGATCATGTGAACACTGACATGAGTTGATAAATTAAAATTTTAAAGCTTTTTCGGGTTTCAATCGTGTGCGAAACTATGAATGTTGCCGATGTGTCGTGAACATTGCAGTTCACTTCTTCAGGGCTGACCTGAAACTGAAGTTTCAGGTTATGTTGTTCTGTAACAATGGATACGTATGGATTTGTTGTCATTGATAACGATAGCTATCTCAACAAGGGAAGATACAGAAAAGGATTTGACTGTTTAGATCTCTATAAATGCAAGTTAAGTAGTTGAAAAAGTCCCGGGACGGAAAAATATTTTCTCAGGTAAGATATTTTTCAGGGCGGTCAAGGTCATTCTTGAAGGAACTTTCAACAAGGAATTCAATGGTGACCTTTATTTTGATCTTGACCATGACCTTCACGGTCATTTCAAGGTCAAATTGATTTTTTTAAATGGGAACCTCTATTTTTGACCCCGGGAACTGAGAGAGCGGAAAATTTTACGTCCATATATGACCTTGACAAATCGAAAATTTGACCTGGAAAGGTCAGGGCAAGGTCAAACAACGTGCAGCAGGATGACTCGACTGGCATGCATTTTTGAAGAAAATGTCCTGGTGAAGGTTCTGGTCATAGACAAGGTCAAAGTCACCAATTGATGTCTATTAGCACCGCTGATCTAAACAATTATAAGGAAATATTGATTGCTACAAATGCACACAAAAAGCGGTACAGCTCAACTGAACCTATTCGTACCGGCCGAGATATCAAGTACAAGATCGTCTTCGCCTACTCCTAGCGTTTCAGATAACAGGCAACCCGAGTCACAACAATGAAATTATATCAATCATTGTGGGACTGCGGGAAGATGAAATCATATATTAGGAATGTACTCATAACCCTATCGTTAGTATCATGATGAGTGTCGACATATTTGGACGTTACCTAGATCGAATCGTTGCAACAAGCCGCCCTTCTTGGTGTTGGATTTAAAATCACCTCGGACGGCCATTACGACGTAGACGGCCACATAGTAGGTAACGTTAACGAAGCCAAAGAACAATAGGACGCAGTCAATTTGGGACTTTGACAGCTCATTGTACAAAACGAGATACGTACAGTGTATCAAGTCACATAATCTATGTGAACAGAGATTGACAATAATAATTTGATGATACGTATACTCCAAGAATCAATTAACGCGAAGCTGAAAAACCTGCAGATTGACCCCCAAAAAGATTTGTTAGTCCGTCATATTGAACTCATTGCTCAGTTGGACGCTCGATTAAACGCACTCGAGAATGGACAACGAGAAATTCGCACTAGTCACAGAACTGCATAAACGCGCTAGAAAGCATTATCCATGTCGTCGCGTGCAAATGCGTGGTATAGACGAGACGTGGCAGGCAGATTTGGTTGAAATGCTACTCTATGCCCGCGAGAATAATGGCTACAAGTATTTAATTACCGTTATAGATATTTTCTCTCAGTCCGTCTGGGCGGTTCCTGTTACAAGAAAAGAGTGGACCAGATGTCACTTCAGCAATGCAATCTATACTTGTGCACGGTCATATACCAACAAAATTACACACCGATGAAGGCACACAGTTTTATAATTCACATTTAAAAAAACTTATTCAACGATACGGCATCAGTCTCTACTCAACGCATAGTAATCTGAAGGTGTCAATCGGTGAAAGATTTAATCGCACTCTGAAGAATAAGATGTGGTCACAATTTAGGCTGAGAGGCAACTATAAGTGGATATATATTTTACCTATTCTCATCTCCAAGTACAGCAATACCAATCATCGATCAATTTGTATGAAGCCAAGAAATGTCACTGCCAATGATGAAGAGGAGCTGTTGCAACGCTTTAAAAAACTGCGAAATATACCCAAGAGAAGACCAAAGTTCAAATTTCGTGACCGAGTTCGAATCATCAAGCACAAGCACGTTTTTGAAAAAGGATATACATCCAATTGGACGACAGAGATATTCACTGTGGATGGGGTTATGTCGACGAAACCAGTGACTTACAAGCTCAAGGACTACCAAGATCAACCCATCGCTGGCGGATTTTATGAACAAGAACTTCTCAGAGTTACCTTGTGGAAAAAGTAATTAAGAAGCGTGGCAGCAAAATATTTGTAAAGTGGTTAGGTTTTGATAGCTCACACAACAGCTCGATTGATAAATCTTATATGTAATCAACTCTGTGCAATGTTGAATCAACGTTGAAGCAATGTTGAATTAATGTTAAAGCAATGTTGAATCAACATTGAAATAATGTTGAATCGATGTTGATACCAACGACGAATTAATGTGAAACTAAATATGTATGGAATACGGTTTAGTTTGGCAAATAGGTAAAGGGGGTTCGCAATCCGAAATTATAAAATACATATACATTATATACATATACATTTATATACATGATAAAATATACAAAATTTTAGAAACGTGTACATAATAATATGACGGGCAAAAGGGGTCTCGAAAATGGGCAAGCAAAAGGGTTTCTTAAAAACAAATACAAAAAGGCGTCTCGAAAATGGGCAAGCAAAGGGTTCTTAAAAACAAATACAAAAAGGGTCCCGAAAATTGGCCGCAAAGGGGTTCTCAATACTATACAAAAAAGGGGCATCGCAATTCAACGCGTAAGGGTCGAAATTCGGTAATTAAGGGTTAACATATAAAGGGTCTCAACACCATAAAAAAGGAGCATCGCAACTCAAGATATAAGGGTCGAAATTAGGTAATAAAGGGTTAACATATGAAGGGTCTCAACACCGTATAAAAGCGACATCGCTATTCAAGGTATAAGGGTCGAAATTAATCTCAATTAGAAATCTTGGCAGTTAATTTGGCATTCGGCACTACAGATTGTAATAGAAATTTATCGGTACGTGTTACCATGAAGGACCGGTATTTTTTAAAAACAGACTCGGTCGGATTAATAAAGTTTATTTAAGAAAACGTACTCTTCGCGCTACATGATAGATGTTAATCGAACGATATCTCCGAAGCGAATCTCCGAAGCCGATCTCCTTCGCTTTCTCCTGCTTTCTTCCCAGCGCCCTCTTACAGAGAATTACATTACATCGCCATACTGGCCCGCGAAAATTTATCACCTTTAGCGTTGTCGATTTTGAAGGTCTTTTTACCTTCCCAAGGAATCATTCTTTCCGCGCTGAAAACTCCAGTGAAGGGCTTCTGGGTTAATTGAAAGCCATCAACATCGTTAATGTCATATCGGTCATATCTCAAAACTTTTCTCACAACATAAGGGCCTTTATTTTTCGGCAATAATTTCTGATTTACATTGGTTCGGTTACGGTATTCTCTAACATTACGAAGTCTGCCATCTGGTATTTATGAGGCTTTTTGTGTCTATTGTCAAATGCCTTTTTATTAGCCTCTCGCACTTGATCAATTTTAACATCAGCTTGTTCACGTAATTTACATCGAGATTCCTTAATTACTGGGTCGCTGTGTGCTATATCTAATAACAATCCTCGAAGTTCTTCGTCGGGGAAACCGATTTGATCGGATCCAAAAAGTAATCTTGCAGACGAACAACCAATAGAACGACTTATCGTGTTATTAATAACAAATTGTACGTCGTTAATTTTCAGTCCCGAATTAGTAGCGTTAGCCATTTTTGCCATAGTCGAACGTAAAAACCTATTGACTCGTTCTACTTGCCCGTTACCTCGCGGCGTTCCCGAAGCTACAAGAATTTGTAGAATTTCTCGCTCAGACACAAAATCATCAAACTCCTTTGTTGCAAAACAGGAACCTCTGTCCGATATAAGCTTTTTAGGTGCACCATAATGATGAATATAATTATTAAGTTTTCCTATCGATTCTTTTGTTGTCGTCGACTTCACCGGATACAAAACTACAAATTTCGAATACCCGTCAACCCGGCTCGGTCGAATTCCCTTCCCAATAATCGTATATCCTAGGCACTCAATCTCAGTTGCTCCAAAATTACATTTATCCCACATAAGCTCTAGCCCATTTTTAGCCATTAATTGTAAGACTTCGTCTAAGATAGCCCAATTCTCATCTAAGGTTTCAGTGGCAATAAGAACATCGTCTAGATACAAAAGTATTTTGGCTTTTTTAATTAAATTCTCCAAAATCAAATACAAGTAGCTTTGAAAGTTAGAAGGCGCTTTGACAAGGCCGAAAGGCATGCGCAGATACTCATATTGGTCGTCTGGCATGCTAAAAGCGGCAAACTTTACAGAATTTTCAGCAACACGAACGTGGTGAAATCCATCTCTCAAATCTAAACTCGTAAACCACTTTTTCCCTGCCAAGCAATCAATCAAATCGTCCATTCGGGGTAACGGAAAATGATCCTTAACAGTAATTTTGTTTAGAGCACGGTAATCAATGCATAGTCGAAAATCCCCATTCTTTTTCGTTGTCAAAACTGTTGGGCTGCTATAACATGATCGGCTATGTCTGATTATACCGCGAGCTAATAAATCGTCAATAATCTTCTGTAATTCTTGTCTCTCAAACCAAGACAACCTTCGCGGATTAAAATAGAAAGGTTCATTTGATAGAACATTTATTTCGATCTCGTACGGTATCGGTTCAGCATTTTGCGAGCTTTCAATATACTCATATACTCCAACAACATTGATTTCAATTCCCCTAACTGTTCGTTTGGAATTTTTTCGCCCACCATACTCAAGGACAAACAGTCTCTGCCTTTAGGAGTGCCCTCAATTAAATCGATACATAAAATTTCGTTAATGACTTTTTCGTAACTAAAAGAAAGGTCTTTTGACACGATTATAGACAACCCTGGCGTTCTTCTTATAATATTTCCACCTAAAAGTGCATCGTAAGAAATAGCGGTATCGGACACTATTGCAAAAGTTATCTCAAATACTTCATTCGGAACTAGTTGCAATTTTATCTTAGTTTTAATAAAACCCAAAATATGTAAATGTGACCCTGAGTACTTATTTTTATCCGAAATACGCATCAACTCACAATCTCAAAAATCTCTCTTATAAGCAGTTAATTTAATGAGACTGATCGCGCTACCGATATCGGGTAAACTTTCTACAAAATACTTATCATCGAAATCCCTGCTCCAGAGCACGGTATCCTTTGTTGTTGGCTCATTCAGCGGCTCATAAAAGGCTCTCTGAATTTCGGGGTTCTCTGAAATTGTTTATGTATTTTTTACAACATTAAGGTAACATACCGAAAGATCAAAGTTAGCCAGAAATACTTGTTGCCCCGTATTCTAGGGTGGAACCTTTAATTGTACATAAAAAAGCAAGTAAATCTCTGTTGTTCAATTATTCAACTATTAGTGCATAAAAAAGAAAGTAAACCTCTGTTGTTCAATTACTTAATTATTAGTGCTACCAATATGAAAGGCACTTTTAAAAGATCGCAAATACCGTTTTGGTGTCTGCAGGTGAAACAGTGTCAAAAATACGTGTTCCCTATATTTTAGGACAGGTTCTTTAATTCTGATTAAAAAAGCAAGTAAATCTCTGTTGTTCAATTATTCAATTAATAATGCTAACGATATGAAAGGAACTTTTAAAAGATCGCAAACACCGTTATGGTGTATTTGAAGGTCAAAAGTGTCAAAAATACTTGTTCTGCATATTTTATGATACCAGGTGGGTATATTTCCCGATTGTTGGAAAAATGCAATAATTCACCCTGTCGCTGAAGTACGCAACCCATCCTCTCCAAAAGACTATTAGTCGAGGATCCAAGGGGACTTGAGCATCCATTTTAGGTCCGTAAGATTTGATGATTGATTCTTGTGCAGAATGTTCTCCTGATTCCGAATATATCGGGTGCACATAGCAAATTCCCGGTCGTTTTGTTGTTATTTGACATTTTGTGTGCTTAAATAAAAAATGTCATATGCCGAAAAGTTCTGTAAGTTTTTGAAATATTTTTTCATAATCATTTGAAGAAGTGTGATATGCGCAAATTTTATTAATGGTGCATGTTGATTTGATTGATATTTTTCGAGAAAAACAATAAAATAACGTTTTAATGAGTGTATTTTTCATCATTTCGCAATTTTTTTTTTCAATTATATAGTTCCCGCCGAGACGAAGACAATTTCTTTTAACATTTTTTCAATTGGACTATTAGTTTAATTTCTAAAAAATTCGAAATAAATACAGAATTGTTTGATGTTCGCCTGTGTGCGCCTGTGTGTGAGGGTCCGGCTGAGGTCTCTAACCTGCAGCTTCCCAGCCCCCCCTGTCACGACTCGATGCTGTTACTAACACTCGTACACACAGACGTGAAAATTCTGTATTTATTTGGAATTTTTCAGAAATTAAACTAATAGTCCAATTGACCAATAGTCCAACTATATAATTGAAAAAAAAATAATTGCGAAATGATGAAAAATACACTGGAGAAATGGTTTTTCATTAAAACGCTATTTTATTGTTTTTCTCGAAAAATATCAATCAAATCAACATGCACCATGAATGAAATTTGTGCATATCACACTTCTTCAAATGATTATGAAAAAATATTTCAAAAACTTACAGAACTTTCCGGCATATGACATTTTTTATTTAAGCACACAAAATGTCAAATAACAACAAAACGACCGGGAATTTGCTATGTGCACCCGATATATTCGGAATCAGGAGAACATTCTACACAAAAATCAATCATCAAATCTTACAATCTTGATACAAATAAACTAATAGATCCAATGCAATCGGGCTTCCGGGCTAGGTATAGCACGGAAACAGCAACTATCAAAACAACAACCGATTTTAAAATTGCTCATGATGAAAAGAAGATCACAATAGTGGTATTATTTGACTTTTCTAATAGCGTTCGATATGGCCAACCACGAGCTTCTCTTATATAAAATGAAATCGTTAAAACTGTCTAAATCGGCCATATTATGGTTTACATCGTATCTATCTAATCGATTTCAAGAAGAAAGAAATGGGAAAGGCGAATTGTCAGATTGGTCTGTGGTCGTGAGCGGGGTACCTCAGGGCTCTACCTTGGCACCCCTACTTTTTAATATCTACTCTTGTGACTTGGGCAGCGAGGTAAAATATTGCAAATGCCATAAATATGCAGACGATTTTAAGCTTTATCTTTCTGGTCCAATTTCCTATATAATAAGGATGCTAGAGCAAGTGCAGGAGGATATTGATTGCGTAGTGCGTTGGGTACAAAACAATGGGCTCCAGATTAATCCTGAGAAAACTAAGGCTATTATTATCGGACCTTCATCTTCGCCATTACCAGAAACAATCGCGATCTTTCCACCCCTTCTAATTAATGACCTGGAAATCGAATTTTTGGAGGTGGCAAGGGAAAGAGCACGTAATAAACATCTCAAGGAAGACCTTTAGATTACTCCAGCAACTAAAAAGAAATAAGGAATCATTGCCACCACCTACAAGGTTACTCCTAGTTCAGAGTTTAAGTCTTCCATTTTTCGACTTTGGGTGTGTCGCTTACGACGATATATCGTTCAAACTAAAGTATAAATGAGAGCGTGCATTGAATGCTTGCATTCGGTTCATTTATAATATACCAAAGTATGAGCATATAACACCATACAGGCAGCGCGCAGGCCTTCTAAATGTTGTCAAGAGAAGACAATTTTTTGATGGGCAATCTTCTATATAATATTTTTCATAATCAAGTACCTAAGTATCTCCTGGAATTTTTTAAAACTAGCGACAACAAACAATCTAATCAACCAAAACTTCGTGAAAGAATAACGGTCCTTACTGTTCCACGTCATAGTACCTGTAAGCTGCAGAGATCCTTTATTGCGAGGGGAGCACGACTCGGGAACAAGGTACCCTTATCGATAAGGAATGCCCCGACTAGCTTTCACTTCAAAAAATCTTTTTACGAACATCTCTTTAATATGGATAACCCTATCCTTGAAATCACTCATTGGTGGCTTTCACTACACTATATTATTTAGTCATATAGATCCCTAAGTATGCAAACTTATAATACCAACCTACATTTCCATTGTTACTTTTAACTCTTTATTTCATTTATTTATTATTTTGTTTATTACCTATGTTCGATGTTTTGCATTATTTTATTTCATAATATTTTGAATTGTTTATAAACTAGAAGTTACATATTTGGACTGCAAACCAAATTATTAATTTGTGATTATCCGTCATACATATTATGTTACTAATCTACCATATTAGATATATTACCTTCATTAGACCAGTGACTGTACATTTTGTGTGATACTGTATTATCTGTTCCTTAGGGGCCTATTTAGCCCTAGGGACTTCATAAATAAATACAATACAAATACAATACAAATACAATACAAATACAATACAAA
>CAKNYM010049768.1:183097-196967 GCA_932195095.1 Andricus curvator
AAATACAATACAAATACAATACAAATACAATACAAACACAATACAAACACAATACAAACACAATACAAATACAATACAGATACAATACAGATACAATACAGATACAATACAATACAAATACAACACAATACAAATACAAATACAATACAAATACATTGTCGTCGACACGAAATACAAACAATTGTAATCGGTAATTGTACGAATACATTTTTAGTTATATGTAGTCGTCCTCTTTTACAAAAAAAGAAAGAGGGGACTACCCGAATAACATTTTTTAAATCATGATGATATTGTTAAAAAGAAAAAATTACAACATTCATATTCATGATATGCGCCAGGACGACATTTTGGTAAATACATTTAGTACAGAGAAAGTTAGGTATGATATCACGTAAACTTATTTTGGTTAGGCATTGAGTCATAGAGCTAGAGTCACAGCACGCGCTAAAAGTTTGAAATGGAAAAAACAAATCAGTTTAACAAGCACTGATAGACATCATTCATATGCATTCTTTCAGTTTGTAAATTAATGCACAAATTTTGGTACTTTTTACTAAAAATGGACTCTATAATTTTTCTTTCATAGGTGATAAATTCTTTGGCTATAATCTTGATGTTTTTAAAATCAAAATCAAAATGATGATCAAATGACCACGCATGTTGGGATAGGCCTGTATTATTATTGCCGGTTCTACAATCCTTTAGTTGAATTGTTATCAAACATTTTTGTTTTTCAGATTCAGTTGTAATTTTTACTTTGAGAAAGACTCAATGATGGTTTGAAACGTCGGTTTATTTTAAGTTGTTTTTTTCACTAAATAAAGAAATATTGAACGTATGACCGAAATAGTTTGACTTTTTCTCTAAATGAGATAAATCTTCATCAAAAAAACTTTCGGCGAAAGGTTAAAACTAGAGACTGTCTTGAATTTTGGATTTCGAATTTTTAAATGATCGCAAAGACACTTTTGGTGACTTCGAAGATCAAAAAATGCCAAAAATGCTTGTTGTCCCATATTCTAGGGTTGGTCCTTTAATTCTAGATAAAAAAGCAAGTAATTCTCTGTTGTTCAATTAATCAATCCTTAGTGCTATCGACATGAAAGGAATTTTTAAATGATGCAAAGACACTTTTGGTGACGTTGAAGGTTAAAAGTGCCAAAAATACTTCATGCACCATATTCTAGGGCGGGTCCTTGAATCCTACTTGAAAAAGCAAGTAAATCTCTTTCGTTCCATTATTCAAGTATTAGTGCTAACGACATGAAAGGAATTTTTAAAAGATCGCAGCGATATTTTGGGGAACTTTGAAGATCAAAAAGTATCAAGAATACTTATTGCCCTGTATTCTAATGTGGGTCCTTTAATTTTGCATAAAAAAGTGGTAATTCTCTGTTGTTCAATTATTAAATTATTACTTCGGACCACATGAAAGGAACTCTTAAAAGATCGCAAATACACCTTTGGTGACTCTGAAGGTTAAAAAGTGCCAAAAGAACTTGTTGCTCCATGTTGGAAGGTGGGATCTTTAATTCTGCATAAAAGAGCAAGTAAATCTCGGTTCTATTATTCAATTGATGGTGTTAACGACATAAAAGGAATTTTTAAAAGATCGCAACGACATTTTGGGGAACTTTGTAGGTCAAAAAGAGCGAAAAATAATTGTTGCCCAGTATTGTAGGGCAGGTCCTGTAGTTCATTATAAAAAGCAAACAGTTATTTGTTGCTCAGTTAGTCAATAATTAGTGCTAACCACATGAAATGAATTTTTAAAAGATCACAGAGACATTTTCAGGAACTTTGAACGTCAAAAAGTGCCAAACATAATTGTTGTCCCGTATCGTGGGTTCGGTCCTTTAGTGCCTTATAATAAAGATACTTTTGGTGACTTTAAAAGACAAAAAGTACCAAAGATATTTTTCTTTCTATTCCACGGAGTTAAGAAAACAGGTCCGTTTAACTTTGAAATTTTTAACGGAATTGTATTCGTACTGCTAAGGTTGTTGGTAGATTGATAAAGTAACGGAAATTTTTTTTTAGAAAACCCGTGTAGCATTCGTATGCATTGTCAGTTTGATTTAGAAGCCTAGAGTATGCATTTTTAACGCTTGGACCACTAGGCTCATTCCTTAGGACGATGGTACTTTGAGAAAATCATCTAAAGTTCGTAAATTTCGCTTAGGAACCAAACTTCCTCTAGGTAGATGTGTTTTAGACACCTGGACTATCAAGATTAATCGTTAGGAATCCAACTTCCTCGAAGAAGATTCTTTTTATGTACCTTGACTACCAAGATTATTGCCCAGGACGGCGAGACCTTTGGGAAGCAACTGGTACATCGTGAGTTTTGATTTGAAACCGAACTTCTTCGAGGAAGATGCGTTTTAGAAACCTGGACGAGGCTCACAAATTTTTTTTAGAGCCCTGCGATTTCATCGAGAAAAATTTTTGTTCAATTTAATATTAAATATTAATACTTTTTTAAAAATTTGTCATTCAGTAATCTGTAAATTAAATTATTTCAAAAATAATAAACTACATTAATTTATCAAGCAGATTTGAAGGGTTGCAGTACAGAACTAGATAAACATCATTTTTGCCGAAAATCAACTTTTTGCATAAAAAATTCTTAAAAAATCAAATTCATATTGTGTTAAAGGGATTTGTACGAAATCTCATTTTTGATGCAGTAATAAAAAGATTTTTAATTCAAAACCAGATAACTGACTCTCTGTACTGGTCTGCCATTTTCTTTTTTTTTAACTCCCTAACCTCTTACATTTTTTTTAAAACCTTTTGACCATGTTCCTCTTCCTAAAAGTTTTCTAATGCAGTAAAATAATAAAATACTCCCTTTTTCAAAGAAAAAATCTTAAATAAAACTATTTGCCACTTTCAGCACCAAAGTAACAATAAAAATCCAACATCAAATCTTCATTTTCTACAAAAAGCCAATTTTATAAGGTTTTTTTTTTACTTCACTTTTTGCTTTGCGATCAGAAACGATATTTCTTAAAATTATTATCGTTTATTTATAAAGAAACATGCTAAGATTATCCGCAGTTGAGATTATTTGCTCTGCGTATTTTTTCTATGTTTGGATCCAGCTATCAATGTGAATGTTATTTTTCTGTAATGAATTACATCAAATCCAAAGAAAGTGCTTCATTAACGGAGACAAATCTTTCAGCTTTAATGAGAATCGACTTGACAGAAAGGACTCCCGATATCGATGCACTTGTTCAAAATATGGTACAAAGTCATTTTCCGCAACGAAGCTGAACCATCAGTGCATCTGATATTTCGTTGTGATTTGAGATTACTATATCGTGCAAATTTGCTTACCTTCAGAAATTAATTTCTTGTTTTGAAGGTACATCAAATGAGCCACAGGGTGATTCAATACGGTACGGTACAAGTGTGTTAAAATTACGAGAAATTTTAACATTTTCAACTTTTACTTTGGTAAGAGTCATGTACATGTAAATGTATGCAAATAGCCCTGATTTGTATTTTGTATATTTTATAAGCTCTGTACTTTCTGAGATAATATTTTCGGAAAATAAAAGCGAGTTCTCTTAGTTCGAGGTAAGGAATTTGGAATTTGATAATATAAGACATAAGTGACACTAACCTACAAGGCGGTGGATTGCGACAACAAATTCAATTTTCTGTTCAGAAAAAAAGAGAAACTTCACACCCGAGATGTCACATTTCTTAATACGGGTACATAAAGGTTATTGAAAAAAATTCAGTTACTTCCGAGAATATTCGCCGAGAATTATGGTTGAAATACTGAATAAGAATACCAAATTGTGCATCGGAAAGAAGTATTGTGCTCCGAGAAAATCAAAATTGAAAATTGCGTTACCACGGTATGGCAGGCATTTATTTGCTCAAAATCCCCAAAAAGATATAAAAATAAGCTATACTTTTTTCATCAAATGATAATAGTTTCCTGAAATGCCAATGCTAATAAGTTGGACAAAATTATGAGTGTGTTTCAAATTGTAACGAAATTTGAATTAAAATTTTATGTACAAAATGTATTGTAATTATTGTATCAAAAAATGATATTCCGAAAAACTTCTTTCACAAATGATGTTTGATTTAAGGTTGAAGATTTTAAGAATTTTTCAAAATAAATATATTTTCCATGAAACTGTTGGTTTTTGAAGATTTATTTCCAACCTTCTTCAAACAACATATTATGTACTTTTCTTATTTGTAAGACTTAT
Organism: Andricus curvator; assembly: GCA_932195095.1. Lineage (NCBI taxonomy): Eukaryota > Metazoa > Arthropoda > Insecta > Hymenoptera > Cynipidae > Andricus > Andricus curvator. Next base: position 187,336 of record CAKNYM010049768.1, read on the forward strand.
TCATTCTTGTACTGCTAATATATTTATTATTTCAATTCTAAATTACTTCATTTTATTTTATTTTAAAATCCGTCGCCCTAAGACACCTTCCGAGATACTACGTATCTACAGCACTGGATACCTCCCTTCCATTTCAGAGAGCAACCACCACCCCAAGCCTCCGAAGCTGAGTAGAGAGAACTGGTGGTGGAAGTCGAACATGTGGCGATTGAGTTGATTTCCCCTCAGTGGGCAGGACTGCTCTAAGATACTCTTTCAAGGAATTATTGGGAGATTAAGCTATAGGACACCACAACTGCGATATAGAACCCGATGCGTTAGAAAACCCAATTGAGAAAGACTGTGTCACCGAGGTTAGGGATATAATTAAGAACTTAAAAAATGGTAAGGCTGCTGATGTAGACAGTATTAACGCTGAAATGCTTAAATACGGTGGCGAGTACATAACTCACAGGTTGTGCGAATTGATAAATTTATGTATCGAGATGGGAGAAGTCCCAGATAAATGAAAAAAACTGATTATCGTACCAATATACAAAGGAAAGGGAGATAAAAGCAACTACAATAATTAGAGACAGATCACGACAAGGTTTGACAAGGTGGATAGAGGCAAAGTTTGAGAAGTCCTGAAAGAATGCGGAGTCAATGGATGGCTCCTACAAGCAGCCCCATGGCACTCTGAAATGAAAGTGACGGAAATGTTGAGCACGGCCGAGGGTGGCGCTGGCTGTACTTTTAGGCCGAAAATTATTCAAATGCATGGGGAAAGTGTCAAAAATGTGAAATTTTGTGCTTTTTATATTATAAAAACGGACTTTAAAATTTTTTTTTTTTGCTTTAGAATTAAGTTTTAAGGCTTTTAGACTGAAATTTTATCAAGTATTTTTTGTGATGAACGAGAATAATGGGGTATAAGTGCGTTGTTTTTTTATGCAATTCTGGTTACACGAATTGCTCCGAAAAAGTTCAAGTTTAATATTATGTATATTTATTCTTTATTTATTCCAAATTGAATATTGTTCATAAATACCCTTTTTTATTCTCCAGCTTTATCAATATTTATTTATTTATAATTGATTTTAGAGTTACAAATTTTTCAGTTTTTAATTTTTCCTATTAAGAATAATTATTGGACACAAAAAAACTATCCAGGAAAATGTTCCGTTTTCTCATTCTCTACAAGCACATATTTAAAAACAATTATTTTGGCGACTTTTATAATATGCAATGTGTAAAACGATCGGACAATAATTATTTGGCTGTTTGCAAACAGCAACTATTAATTCTTAACTTATTGTAAGCGAACATTAATATGTGTCATATTTGCCTCAAAGGCATACAAAAGATCTATTTGTAAGATTTGTATTTTTCACACAAAATATCTTAAGTACCCAATCGTTGCGAATCACGAAAAAATTACTCTTGTTCATTAGCTTGTTTATAACGTAACACAATTTGTCTTGCTCTAACCCACTGGAAATTATTTTTAGTTAGCTATTACATTGATTTATGACCTTTTTTTGTAATGAATTTGAAAGTCTTAAAATAAATGCTATCACTGAAAAGTTAGACAAAAGAATTAAACTTTGTTGTTCAATAAAAAAATTTTATTTAGTTTGAGTGAAATATTCAAAGTCACTAATTTTACTTGGAAGACGTAAGGTCATTAAAAAAAAAAAAACATCAAAATGCGTTAATAATTGTACTGTCGGGCGATCACAAATGTAAATAAATGTTTTTAAATTTTATGTACATACCGTGTTCCAAATGGTAGTATTTATTCGTTTATAATTATGTATTTTTATTTATTCTCTGTTAATTCCTAATTAAATATTGTTCACAATGAATACACTTTTTTATTCTACAAAACTTTATCAATATTTATTTATTCTATATATCCTATTCTTTATAATATAAATCGTTAGAAATATTCGACATATTTGTAACAATAGATATTTTTTATTATTATAATTAATTTTTATAAACGTCTTATAACGAAACAAAATAAATTATTTTCTAGTTTAAAAAAAAATATGTAAATTTGTATAATTTAGTTCAATTAAGCGTTAATTTCAATTTTCAATAATCATTATAAATGTCAATAATAATAAAATTCAATTGAAATTTACTATTTTCACAGTTTACAATATTTACATATGTCAATGCTAAAAATTTAATGTTCACTTTGTAGAATTATTATTGGTACTCTGTGAAAAGTGTATTCGTATTTAATCATCAAAATAATGTTTTCTTCACTTTTCAATAGTACTTATTAATTTATTGGATAATTAATATGCTACAAAATATTTTTCCGAGATAAATATATGCAAAAAACGTATTATAACAATTAAATTTATTAAATTTGTATTTTCCCCATGCATTTGAATAATTGTCGGCCTAAAAGTACAGCCAGCGCCGCCACTCGGCCGTCTTCAAATCTCATGACACATTTATTCTAAAGGCCTTTATAGGAGAGCCATCCCCCTGCCTACAAGCAATAAAAACATTCTATGCTGGTAGCAAAGCGAGTGTAAGGGTAAATGGGAAACTGAGTGACTGTTTCGATATTATGCAAGTTGTTAGACAAGGATGCGTTATTTCCTCATGGCTATTTATTATATTTATGGACAAGTGTATAAGAATGGCCCTCTTCGACGAAAAAAGTGTGGATTTCGAGACTGAGGGTACGTGGATTAGCTTTCACAGATGATGAGGTTGTTGTGGCAGAGTCAATCGAAGACTTGCAAAGAATGTTGATTAAACTGAATACAAGCATGAAGAACATGGGCCTCAAAATTAACGTAAATAAAACAAAAATTATGGTGTTTTAAGGAAAAGGTGAGAAAACAATATGCAACATTGTCATAAATGACGAGAGAATAGAAAAAGTTGATAAGTACATATATCTTGGTAGCCTATTCACAAGTGACGGAAAGATAGATGGAGAGTTAGATAGGCGTATAAACGAGGGTAAGAAGGTTATCAGTAGAGCAGGGCCCATTCGTAGAAGTAAAAATATATCAAATAAAGCTAAGAGGGCAATACGTAATGCTACATGTATACCGACTGTGCTATAAGGTAGCGAGACGTGGACCTACCAGGAAAAGAATAAGAGTAAAATTAACGCCATTAACATGAAATTCCTGAGCGTGATATGCGGGAAAACACTGATGGACAAAGTGAGTAATGAGATAATCCTCAAAGAATGTGGTGTAGAGGAGACACTAGTTGGTATATGTGAAAGAAATTCTTTAAGATGGTTTGGGCATGTTGAGAGAATGAAAGATGAAAGACTAACGAAACAAGTGTATCAAGGTAAAGTAAATGGCAATGTGCCCAGAGCCAGACCGCGGAAAGAATGGTTAGAATGTGTAAATGAATCCCTAATTCGAAGAGACATAAGCAGTCATAGAAATACAAGAGCTTGCAAGAAAAAATGCTTGGACGTGAAGGAAGCTAGAGAGGTATGCCAGGATAGAAAACTGTGGCGACAAATAGTTTATAAAAAGAATGTCAGTGGAGTGAATGATGCCTGAAACAAAAGATCTTGGATAATAATGGACCCGAGTGGGGAGCTTCACATAATGACTTTGTGAGGCTTTTCTCTTGGGGTGATCGCTAGAGAGATTGATCAGCAACCTGAGTCGGAGCAGTATTGCGGAGCGAACGTGTTATTTAAATAAGTAACACGGGAATTCTAGATCAATCTATAAATCTATACCTCTCCCCACATTACTTCCTGCCTCACCGAGTGAGTCCCGCTCACCCCGAAATGTACCTAATGGTATAATAATAACAAAATCGAACCATTCAGGCAGATGCAAGAAGGTTTTATCGAGAACTGAGTGTAAAGCAAAATAACCAACAAGACACCGATGTACCTCAATTGGAAGACATGACTAACTACTAGTCGGGTGTTTGGGGAAAAACTAACAAAAGCAATTTGGACACTGCGTGGTTCCAACTAGAGCAAGCAATAACTCTGAAATGGAGCTAACTATCTTCACAGCTTCAGGTGTTTCTATGGTTTTGAAAAGGGCATGTGACTGGAAAGCTCCAGGTCCGGACAAGGTTCAGAAGATCATCAAAAATCCAGATCTGATGCCAGGCTTTATGCTCAAGGGTACTACGCATATGTTGCCTAAAAAACCAGACCCTCAAAATCCATCTGAATGTAGACCGATAGACTGTCTTCCAACAATTTATAACTGCCTTACAGCCATCAGTGCAGATAAGGTACATTCTCGCTGCGACGAGAATGACATTCTAACAGAAGAAGAAAAATGATGTTGTATAAAACTCGCGGGGCAGTAAAGATCTAGTCACCATAAACGTTGTTGCCATGACGCAAGCTCGTAAACATCAAAGAAACTTGCACATGGCATACATTGACTACGAGCAAGCGTTTCCTTCCGTACCACGTCACTATTTGCTTGAAGTCTTAAAGATATACAAAATCTGCCCATGCATCATCGACTTGTGTAAGTCGTGCGACGATGCTTTGGGGTGCAAGAATCAAGTATTTTGTTCATGGACAACCAAGGATAACTAGATTGATACGCATTATGACGGGTATCTTCCAAGGCGACTCCTTTAGTGCATTGTGGTTCTGTTTAGCGTTGAATCATTGAGCAAAACACTAAATAGCATGTCTCATAGGTTCCGAATACATGATAGCGAGGATAGTCATCAAGTGACCCATCTTCTATACGTGGATGGCCTCAAGCTATACGCTAGTTCGGATCAGAAACTGCAGCAAGTGATCGATGTCACAAAGTAGTTTTCCAATGATATCCACATGGAGTTAAGACTAGATAAATTCAGAACAGTGCATTTAAGGGTATTGGATAAACGACTTTGAAAATGGCTGACAGGCTCTGAAATTTTTCTAAGTCCAAACCCCCCATTTTTCCGGCACTGGAAAATATGTATATTTAATTTTTATTTTTATTGAGATGAAATTAAGTTATACTTACGTGTACTGTAGTGGTCTCGCAGTCGACACAATTTTGTAAATTTTTGATGGGAAAAATTTTCGTTTGAAAGTATCTCATAAATTCCGAGGGAGCAGACGAACATTTAGAAAGAGATGGTCGATAGGAGAAGCCACACTTGACAAAAGTATATTTTCTGCACAACACCGACACTTTTGACAAAATGTTAGGGAAGAGCCAAAATCATTCGAAGCAGAAGAAACTTGATCACACTTGCAAACAGTATATTTTCACTCACAACACCGACACTTTTGACGAAATCGGGGGGAAGGCCCAAAATCCTTCCCGTCTGTTCAATAAAACGTCATTCGCCATTAAAATTCCGTCCAGTGGAGAAGATATCCAAGTCTTCTGGGAACAAGTATATGGAGATACTTATCAGCTAAATAAAGACGCTTCAGATGTCCACTAATAACTACTGAAGAAGTGAAGAAAGTTATGGCTAGAACTAAGAACTTTTCAGCGCCAAGGCCAGATAAAATCAACAACTTTTGGTGGAAGAAGTTCACTTCTACGCACCAACATCTAGCTCGTATATTTACTACTTTCTTAAACGGAAAACAATCCATCCTGCAGTGGCTAGTGGAAGGACGCACGGTAATGATCCCTAAGACCGGAGATTTGTGAAGTCCAAAGAACTGCAGGCCCATAGCTTGTTTAAACACTAGTATTCTCAAAGAGAGGATATTAACATCTATCGAGCCGGTATGAAGTGCAATAGTTGAACAACGTGGAGGTAAGAGAGGGCCTGCAGGGTGCAGGGAGAACCTGTTAATAAACAGGTGTATTGCCCAGGACTCGATAAGGTATCGACGCAATCTGTCCATGGCTTGGATTGACTACCGTAAGGCATTCGATAACAAGAACCATGAACTACTTATTAAGCTCCTTGAGTGCCTGGAGGTGCATCCAAAAATAGTGAGATGCATAAAAGAGCTTATGCTTTTGTGGCGAAAAAGATTTGTCATAATATCTGACAAAAGACAGTTGACTACCAGCCGCAAAACATATAAGAGGGGGGTCTTCCAAGGAGACTCTCTAAGTCCGATACTTTTCTGCATCTCCCTCTTGCCTCTATGTATTGTGCTTCGATGCAAAAGCTTTGGATACTTATGTGGCCCGCCAAACAGAAGTGTATATAAGGTCAACCACCTTTTATACATGGATGACTTTAAACTCTTTGCTTCCTCAAAAGAAGACCTTAACATATTTGTGGCGGCGGTAAATAGGTACTCTAGAGCGATTGGCATGAGCTTTGGACTGGACAGGTGTGCCTGCGTCCACCTGCACCAAGGAAGACTAGAAACTACATCCTCGCGTGATGATCAGGATGTTCATTTTATAGGCGGAAATACCATTCAACATCTTGGTAATGTAGAAACATATACCTGCACATATCTTGGAATATCGCAAGCGGAAACCCAAAATGTGCGTGTGTTAAAAACGACCATTAAAAAAAGATTATCGCCAAATTCTCAGAAAAATTAGGGCTTCCGAATTGTCTGGGAAGAATAAGATCCAGGCGACCAATATGCTGGCCGTTCCTATACTGCTGTACACATTTGGTGCAGTAAAATGGAACTTCGATGAGTTGAAGCAACTTGGCCGAAGCACGCGCAAGATTATGATAATCCATTGCAGTCATCATCCTAGATCTTCTGTACCTCGAATATACCTCCCTCGAGATAAAGGGGGTAGAGGCCTGCTAAGCTTGGAGTGTCTCAATCGAAGACTGAGGGATTTCTTTTTGCCTGTCAAGACGGCGTTATAGACACCTTAGTCTACCGCGAGCGCATGATGTATGTACCTGTAGGCCAGTGGTCGGCAAACTACTGCCGCGCGACAGCCTTAGCTGCCGTGGCGGGTCGAGTCAAAATCTCGTGGCAGTACCTGCTGCCGCCATAAAGGTCCAACCCGCCACGGATGCTTCTTTTGTTAAGCGGTTCGAGTAACGGGGATTAAAATTCAAAACTAAAAATTCTTAAGTTTCAAAATTAGCAATTTAAAAATTTGAAATTCGAAATCTGTGGATTTTTGCGATCAAAAAGAATCTAAGAAACGTCTCAAAGCCCAAAAATCCAATGAACAATAACACTTTTAGTTTACATTCAATTTTCATTATTAGAACGTTTTAATTTCCAAAATTAGCGTAGAATGGCATTGTATAAGCTTATAAAATTCTTTTAATATTCGATCTTATAAAGAAAATATAAAATTACTTTTCATACAGGAATACGAAAAAAACATTTTTAGTTAAAAAATGAGGAATTTGAAACAACAAAATTTAAAATTTGTTATTTTTACGAGTACATGATAATCTACAATCTTTTCTTTAGAGAATAAAAATCAATTAACGATAAATACCTAATTTTGGAATTTAATTTTGATTGTAACAACATTTTTAATTTACAAACTGAGTGTCCAATGGCATTTTATTGAGTAATTTTAATATTCGATACTTTTGTATGGAAAATATAGAATATTTCTCATACTTTTCGCATGAGAATGTGAACACAAGATTTTCAGTTTTAAAATTGGCAATTTGAAACTTTGAAATTCAAACTCTGTGCTTTTTATGATTGCAAGTACCTGTAATTAATAATATGATTGATCCGAAAGGGCGAAAATGGAGAAAAGGAGAGGATAAGGCAAGAAAGAAAGAAGGGGGTACAAAGTATTAACAAAGTGCATGCGATATTCAAATATTGTACTCTAAATATGAATTATTTTACAATGACCCAATGAGAAACGAAGTCACTCACTGATTCACTCACCTAGTTCTTAATTAATTGCAATATTTGAACTTATACTTTACATCTGAATTAGTTAAAAATTGCTAAATAAAATATAAAATGAGTCATTGATTCATTCACCTAGTATTTAATTAAATATTAGTTAAACTGCCATTTGTTAAATTTTCTTAAAAATTTAATATTTAGAGAGTATGATTGGTCCGAAAGGGTCCAATTAGGAAAAGGCGGGAGATGGGTAATGTAACAGCAACGTAAGCGAAATGTTGCAACTCATGATTGGTTCAAAATTGTCAAATCGGGGAAAAGGTGGGAAAGGAGGAAATACACTTACGTATTCAGAATATTAATGAAGAAAGCATCAGTTTTCTTAGCGATTTGAGGCAGACAGTAGTGAAAAATTTTATCGGGGTTGGAAACGGGAATATGAGTGATTACTTGCGCTATGGGTTTCAGTTAGTAGATAATACTCCGCATTGTATTATTTGCTACAAATTTCTTTCCGCGAATTCGAAATGTCCTTCGAAATTGAATCGCCACCGAGTAAAAATGCATGCGGATATGTTAGATGTGCCAATTTCGATTTACGAAAAGAAACTGAGTGACCTTGAAGAACAGGAACAGGAATTCAGTGGTAGCACTCATGAGTCTGATAAGGAAGTGTTAATAAATAGCAAATTGACAGAGTGTTTGTATGTTGCAGCATTAGCTGTAGCAAGGGCTGGCAAGCCATAAAATGAAGTCGAAAATATTTTAAACCCAGTTGCTGCTGAGTGGTCTAATATCATATGGGGAAAAGATCATGGAGATATGATCCAAAAGATTCCACAGTCTGCCAAAACAATTCATGGCAGAATCGGAGATATGGCCAGTGACATCCGGCAGCAATTGAAGGTAAATCTTCAGCATAGTGACGTATTTTCTATCCAGTTCGATGAGTCAACTGACGTCAGCAACGTAGCCCAATTATTAGCATTTGTCCGTTACATTGGCAAAGATGACATAAATGAACGCATGATTTTTTGCGCGGGCTTAACCGGTCGAACGACTGGTGAGTGTCTTTATCGAACAACTGTGGACAATATGAGCTTTTTTGGCATCGATTGGAGAAAATGCACTTGCATCTGTACGGACGGTGCTAGTGCTATGACGGGGAAAAATGTTGGATTCATCAAATTTTTGAAGGATATCGCACCAAATGCTGAATGGGGTCATTGTATTATTATCATTATACCATTAAGCCATTTCCCTTTCGGGGTAGGCGTGACTTGCTCGGTTGGAAAATAGTAGTGTGTATATGGGTATATAGGTATAAAGTAGGTAGGTATATAGGTATGTCTCAAGAAGACAGTCGACTATTCGAAAATAGGGAAAGAACCAAATATAAAATTTTACAGTTTGATTATTTTTCAATAAACTTTGTTTTCTGTATATAAACATATTCATAAAAGATTTTATAACCGCGTAACCAAAGTGTAATTTGGAAATTGACAGAAAATGGAACAGCCTGCAACGTGCTTTGAAAAGATGAGTTTTTCTTTATTTTATACCAATTTATATTAGTTTCTGCTGAAGTAAAATTTTTCTTCATTTAATAATAGGATTGGGGGAGGGGGGGTAATCTTTAAAGATACTTTGAGGTGTTTGAAAACTCGAAAATTAAACTGATGGCGTCTTCCTTTACGCGTTATTTCCAAAGATTCCTAAATGCATTTTTAAACTCTCCCAAAAAAAAAATTATAATATTGCAGTTCAATTATTATAACTAATTCAATATTCCAAGCAGGAGAAAATTTAATATATATCTATATACATATAACTCTTTTATCGAATTTAAAGAGCTGAGGGATTTCTTTTTGCCTTTCAAGATGGCGTTATAGACACCTTA
>CAKNYM010049768.1:197367-222385 GCA_932195095.1 Andricus curvator
GTCGGGATTGGTTGATTTTAAAGAACCATGATCGTAGCTTCCGGAGCGTACAACTTCTGAAATAATAATAATAGAGGTATTCCATTTCTCCGGCATGCGTTCTGTTTTCCAAACTGCGCGTATTAATTTACAAATTTGCCTTGTGAGGCAAGGGCCTCCATTTTTTATAAGTTCTGACGGTAGGTCGTCGATGCCCGCGGCTTTGTTATTTTTCAACTTCTTTATGGCCATTTCTATTTCTACATCAGTAGAATCATCAATTAGTAGATCGGCAGTGTGGATTTCACCGAGATTACCTTCAACGGGGGCTTCGCGTACATTTAATAGCTTATCGAAATAGTTTTTCCATAAATTCAGTCTCTCTGTTGCATCGGCTACTAGATTGCCATTTTCGTCCCTCATTACTTCCGTTCTACTTTGGAAGCCTTTCCTTATAAAATTGATTCCCCTGTACATCTCACGCGGGTTATTTTGTTTATTATGCGTTTCTATTGCTAGTATTTTATTCTTTTCCCACTCCCTTTTCTTGGATCTATAAAGCCTATTTGTACTTTTACTAATCTCGAGATACTTCTTATGTGTTTGATCGCACTTATTTTGTAAACTAATTAGTTTGGCCTTCCGACGTTTTTCAAACCAAAGTTTGCACTCTAGGTCAAACCATGGTTTGCTTTTGGTTACTTTCTTTAAACCTATAGTAAGTTTCGCGGCTGTCTTTATCGCCTTTTTCATATTGCTCCACAGGGTTTCCGAGTCATCCACGTAATTATCGTTATCGTCTCTCTGTTCTTGGAGAACTTCGAAACTATTAGAAATCTCAACTTGATAATTTAATATTTCTGTTGGTGTTTTAAACTTATCTATATTGAAACGAACTGTTGGCTCTGTGCGGCTTGTTTTCTTACTTAACGCTAGCCTAGATCTTAGTTTTACTACCACGAGAAAGTGGTCTGAATTTAAATCCGCTCCCCTGTACTATCTTATATCGAGAATGTTTGTATGACGTCTTCTGTCAATTAGAACTTGATCAATCTGATTGTGAGTGTTACCATCTGGTGATGTCCAGGTGGCCTTATGTATATTTTTATGCTTGAAAAATGTGCTTTCGACAATGAGGTTCTTTGAAGCTGCAAAGTTTATTACTCTAGTCCCATTATCATTACTGACGTCATGCAAACTTTCCGACCCTATTGTACGCCTATACATCGGTTCTTTTGCAATTTTCGCGTTGAAATCTCTCAATACTATTTTTGCGTCATACGTTGAGAATTTGTCAAAAACCTGTTCGATTGTTTCATAAAAAAGATCCTTAGTGTCTTCGTCTTTGTCCTCAGTGGGGCAGTGCACGTTGATTAACACCTGTTTGCTGAAATTACCCTTTAGTACAATGTATGATAACCGATCGTTAATGAATTGCATGTCGATAACCGCTTGCGAAATTCGTTTATTAATGAGAAAACCGGTCCCCAGTGTGCGCCCCTTAGCTCATCCATAGTGAAAAGTATAGTTATCCTTAGAAATTGACGCGTAATCGCCCGGCCAGCAGGTTTCTTGAAGTGCTATTAAGTCCGTATCGTATTTGTTTGCTATCTCAATGAGTTCGCTAAATCCGCCAGTATTTAGACTACGCGCGTTCAGAGTTCCCGCCCTTAGATATTTTACTGTAGTTTTTTGTTGTTGCAAGTTAGCCATGATAATTTCGTGGAAATCCGCACGTTAGGATCCTATTCCGATCGTAGGTGAGTCCACCGTCCGAGAAGTGATAACCCCCATACCTCTCTGGGTCTAAGTATGGGAGTTTTCCGACTTTGACAAGGACCGTGTCAACTTGTCGTCAGACACATTACAGTGATGCCTACTGGCATCAATACCCCTTTGGCCCTGTGCAGGCGAATCATTCCACACATCCCTTGCGGGCAGTGTCATCGCTGCGGTGTCCAATGGGGCAGCAGGATTTTTCCCTTACAAGATTTGTAGTTTTGGTTCGGGTAGTGTTTCTAGGTGGAGATACACTGCACCTCGGCTTGCGAGAACCCACCTATTGCGTATGAACGCGAATGGGTGAGTCCTCCCAAGCTATGGTTGTCGTGTACCTATTTTCTACCAGTGCAAGCTCACCACACCCACGACTGGTTCCTATCGCGTGGTGACAGGAACCCACCGAACAGAATATTGATATATTAAACTTTGATATATGGATATTAAATTTTAGTATCAAGATATTACACCTCAATATCTAGATCATTGTCCTATAGCTTAAAATCCAGATATTGAGTCTTAATATCTATTTTTCTGCGTGCATAACCGCTGGAATAAATACATAATGCATTTGTGTATAATTACGAAAGAAGTATTAAATATAAAAGATGGCTGTAAAATTGAGCTTTTTATTAAATTTTTAAAGCAATTCTTCTGTGGTCGGAATATCTTCGACTGTTAATTTTGCAGGGTTGAATTCGCGGATTATATTTTCTATTGTGATAATAGCATCTTTTCGATTTCTTTCATCCATGAAGCGATCTTTGTATCTTGGATCTAATATCATTGTCATTACGACCGCGGCTATCTGTTTGATGTCCTTAATTTTCTTATTTAGCTCCTTTTGTATTGTTGTACAAAGGTCCCATTCTCCACTGCCTGGTGTTACTTGTTGGACTAATATTATTAACATAGTCAGATAAGTGGAAAGCAAAGGGAATTTATCTGTCGACAAATACGTTAAGGATTCAAGTGCGTCTTCAGCTGAATCCAGAACTTCAATGTAAGAAAAGAATTTAGTATTAAGGTCTATTCAAGTTGAATGAAAAGCTCAATTTTACTGCTAACTTTTATATTTAATACTTCTTTCGTAATTATACACATATGCATTTATGTATTTATACATATATTGATTGCAGGGGAACCTACGAGTAAAATAAGGAAGTTTCTTATGAAACACTACCTTGACGAAAATTCTTCACGTCAAGATGCGTCAGTTATGGCAATTCCTCATGAAATAACAGGTTACTTCAGTAAGAAAAGATGTGCTTCGGATACTAATCCCTTGGAATGGTGGCCAAAAAATGGTCATTAATTCCCAAAGTTAAAGAACGCAGCTAAAAAATTCTTAGCTGTTCCAGCGGTTATGGAGTCAGTCAACTCTACACCATTCGTTACCAAATTACGTTTCGTTATACTAGAGAAAGGCGTGCCGAAAATTAGTTTTTTGCATTCTAACCTGACCATTCTCGAATTTTTATAATTTTTAAGAAATAAGTGTAAACGTAAATCTCTCAATATGTTAAAGGTTACAAGATTTCGGTATTCAATGTTAAATAAATAAATATGAAATTCGAAAGATAAATTTACTGACTTTGTTGCGAACCACAAAACCAAATTGTCACACATAAATTTTTGAACGTAGTTTCAGGAACTTTTTCACTATCTGATAAAAAACTCATAATACTGAGACTCCCGGAATCCGGAATAATCAGGTATCGGAACCACTATTTTTGATAGGGTTAGGTCCACTTAAAGGTTCGACCAGGGCCTGGTTCGAACCGAACCTTTGATATTTGTTAAAGGGTTCGATTCGGACCGAACCCTTTAGAAAATTTCACGGTTCGGTTCAAACCCGAACCCCTTCAGAACCCTTTATTGTTGAGACGAACCTCTTAATTTATCCATGAAAAATGATCTGTCACAAAAGGTACAAAAGAATGGAGACGCAAGACCAATTAATTATCCATAGCGTACATTTTCTCCATTTAAATGGATCTAGCCGTTCTGGAGACGTTTTTTGATTTTTCTTGTTTAGCCCACAAATTCCATAAACCTTTTTTCCATATATTTATTTTTGGCTATTTAATTTCACACCAATGACAAGTTATTGTACCAATTTGAAATCGATCGTAGCTTACCCTGCTATTGGGCGAGTGACAAATTGGCAAAAAGTGTAGAAACCGAAAAAGTGACACACGCCGTATAACAGTGCAATTATTTTTTTTATTCGAAAGTGTATGTCAAGTGAATGATAAGCAACAATTTATGATGACCTCAGTCACCGGTGTCATCCCCAGATAACGTCTTCAATGTGTTAATCTGCCTTCCTGAGCGTCTGACCGTTCGGTCGTAGTTATGATTACTGAACATTTTATTTTTCGACCCATCAATTATCAACTTTTCTGTAGGATATTGACAGTAATATTTTTAATGTTTCCCGGTGCATATAATAAGAAATGTGTGCATTGTGTATCATAAAGAATACCAATTTTCGTCAATGCTTTGACCAACAGTATTGAAAATTCAACTATGAGGGGCGATGTCCACTTTCTGATGTAAAAATTTTAAAAATATGTTATCACAAACGTTATGGATTATTCTTTACAGCGTAAAATGAGCCCCAATACAACTCATGTAGAAAAATATTGCGGCTTCTCGCACGCAATCTTAGTGCTGTATTTTCTATACTATGTATGTGCTATTAAGGTATTTCATAAAACAATAGTGCACAGAGGATTTTGCTAGTAAAAATGTATTTTTATAAACAGCAGTCAGATTTTATAATGATTTTGAATATTTATAGAGTGACTTTTATCTGCAAACGAAAAAATAAATGGAAGTATATTTCTCATTGTTATAAAGAAATAATGCAAACACATGCAAAGTTTAAGTCATTTTTGAAAGTTCTTTTGTGTACTTCTTGGGAAATTTTTGTTGCAATTGATTTCCTAGTGACATTCCGGAGCCAAGAAGGTTTCAAAAAAGAAATCCTGTTATGATCATGCATACAACTTTTGATTGAACTACATTGCTAATTTGTTTATAGCAATCACATTTTTCATAGAATGTTAATTTACTATTGCGCACTATCAGTAACAAACCAACTGAAACAAATTTACAAAAGAAGTAAATGAAACAGTAAAAAATTGCACAAACAGCGATATTTCTTTATGCCATTGTCACGACCGGAACAAAGGCGAGGGTAGTTTGGAAAAAGTGAGAAAGAGAGAGACCAGTGTTGCTCATTATGTCAGGCTGGTAAGACCTGACCAATTATTTGTTTGTGGGTTAGTAGTCACTAACAATCCTATGGGGATTTCGTCAATAAAGTGTTTGAAATAAAGGATATATACTAAAGATAACAGATGATTTATTAGGAAGACACAGAAAATATAAACAGTTTCATGAATTAAAAAACTTACAATTACCATTCTAATCCTGAAAGGGCAAGAGAGGTTGTCTTGTCGATTGTATCTCCGATATGTCGTGGAGCAACGATGGAACTCTACCGGATGTTTGTATGAGTTTTCTTTGAAGTGCTCAATTAGTGTAGTGAAATGACGCACGATCACTCTTCACTAGTAGAGCGATACGCGGTCCTAAACAGCTACCGAATCCACTCTTCAGTTCTTTTTCACGAACGTTAAACCAACGGATTTTATCCGGAAAATGACTCGTACGACGACCGAAAGTCTCAGCCGAAGGGACTTTAGTTCACAACTTGATGATTCGTTACTTGGTTCACGAAGAGTTAAAAGTACGCGACTTGTTCAGAGCGACTTGTAGATCGAAGTTGTCAGTATGACTGCTGGGAACGTAAGACGATTAACAGGGGTGGCTCTGGGGTTTATATAGTTCTGGATCTCCCTGTTAAAGGTAGGGTGGTTACATTTTGTGAATGGCACTTACGTTACATTTTGTGAATGGCACGTACAGTGGCATTTTGTGAATAGCACGTACGATCTAAATTAGTGGATTTGGAATGATTCACGCCAGTGAGTATTGCATTATGCGAGTAATCAATATTTAAGTCCCCTCTACCGTCGTTGCAGCTGTCTTCTAAGGTCTTGATACCTCTCCTCCTTTTCTTTCTCCTTGGCAGTGATGTTGTATTCGGACGGAGCCGAGAATTCGATCACGAATATAGTTCGTTTCTCGAAGTATTGGAGAACGATGTCAGGCCTCGAGTGTGCAACGGAGACTGCTGTCCGAAAATCGTAGTTCCAGAAAATTTGGCACTTCTCGTTTTGGACAATTGACTCTATCTCCTTTGGAGCCTTCGGCAGGGGAGGGTCGCGATCAACACCGTAAGCGCGACAAAGATGGTAATAATGCACTCTGAGGGCCGCATTATGTCTATAGATACACGTCATTCCTGCGTGGGTCGGACACCCCGATAGTATGTGTTCTAGGTACTCAGCGCGTGCATGTCACGCTCTGCACCTATTACTGGGAACTTCTTGACATAAAATGCGGTCACGGTATTCTAAGGTGGAAATGACAACGTCCTAGCATGCGAAAATAAAACCCTCTGTATCTGAATTAAGCCCTGATGATCTGAGGAAAGTAAAAGTTTGCTCTTTCGACAAGGACTGTTTTTCTACATTTCTGTGAAAGTTTCCGTGTATTTTGTTGTCGAGTAGCTGTTGTTGAAAATTTTCAACTTCTGCTTTCTCCACTTTGGCTTTTAGAAGTGAAGCATCTAGATGGAGTAATGCACTTTCCTCACCTCTGATGTTAAAATGCAGGTCAAGGGTAGTAAATTCTGACGTCATAGAATAGAATTTACCACCACCCCGAACTCTTAGAGTAGAGTAGAGACTCTTGGTGTGGGAAACGAGGCGAGCATACCACACGTGTTAAAAGAGCTGAACTCGAGAAATTTCTCCTCGCTGGGGACCCCTGACCTAGAGAAGAGGTGAGTAGCGAGCATGAGTTCATTCCCAATCCCTGTGACGAACCTTTCTACTCGAGGCTATGTCGGTATGTATCATCAGTCATGGACATATTTTATAATACAGTAAGTGATCTGATTATTTTTGCTTAAACTTCATCTCGGGTGATCCCGACTTTGTTTTCATCGAACCGCGGACTAATTCAAGTGCCTGATGAGTTAAAGATGTGAATGAATATAATATGATGTTTGAAGTTGCTTGCGATGATGTTGTATTAGGCACAAAATTAGGTGTATAATGTAGCTTGGAGTCCGTCCTTTACAGCTGTTGTCCTTAAGTAGCGGCCGAGAGCACACTTAAGATTATTAAAAATATGAATCGAAGTTCAATTCTATTGAAAATTTAAATAATGTATGGAAAATTGGGTGGTCCTCATTCTGTTGGATAAAATCATATTGTCTTTAATCTTGTGCTACATGTAGATGATTTCGTAAGGTTACTCGAGAAAAGGACACACACCAATTTTGAGCTCAATCGGATAATATGTGGAGGTGCCCCCACTGATTGAAAATTTCCCATGTAATTTACATAAGGAAAACTGAGTGAAACCTTGAAAATATTATTAATCGAAATATAATGTCCACCTAGGGAGTAACCATATTTGGCACACTAAAAAAATGGTCATGACGATCATTTTGAAATAATTACAAATGGCAGCCATCTGAAATCAAAATTATTAATGTTGCACATAATCATTTTTTTCAGTGTGCCAAAAGCTGCCACTCAACAAAATTATAACATTTTGAAGGTTAGTGGGCATCTTTTTATTGAGTAGACTCATGAAATCATCGACATGGAGCAAAAAGCTTGAAGGTTCGAAAATAAGGACCACCCTCATGGGAAATATTTCATTTGAAAGATTAATAACAATACAAATTTTTGTTCCAGTACCTTGGTTCCTTGGAAAGTATTTAGACATGAACTGAATCAAGTTCACCCAATAAGTTCTGGATTACAAGCCATGGCTCTCAAATCTACGATAGATCTTACTTGTAATGGCTACATTTCTAATTTCGAATTCGATGTTTTTACAAGGTAAGCTTCCTATTATTAGCTCCTACTAATTTATCATTTTGCGTGTGGCATGTCAATTCTGTTTTTACTAATTACACATGTATATCTACATTTTTACATTCTCATCCTATAATGAGAAGGTATTATATTTGTATAAAATTTGACCCCCCCCCCGTTTTTGTAAAATGTCCACGTTTTGAGACCCCCTGAACCCAAAAAACAGGTTTATACAAAATGTCTGTCTGTTAGTCTGTCTGTCTGTAGATTTTTATGTTGTTAGTACGATAACTGTTAAAAGAATTAACCTATAGGAATGGGCTTAGGTATACTCTTTAAGTGTTCTAAAATGAAGGTCAAGTTCGTTAGAAAGCCATTTTGGATAAAAATTGAAAAAGTGAGCACATTTTGTAAATTTTTGAGAAATTTTTTGAGAAATTAAAAGAACTTTTGATTGAAAATGATGATAGAAGAAAAATTACCGGAGTTAGAGCATTTACAAAATTCCAAAAAACAAACGAAAATGAACATTTTAAGTCAAACAACGCACGATATGGAAAAAGTCAAAAGAAAAATTTTTCCTTTCAAACACCCTACAATATTGTTATAAGCCTTTTTTTAATTTTCTTGAAAAATCGAAAATTCTAATTTTTATCGCACAAAAAAATAATGAAAAAAAAAATTCAATTTTGCGGTCAAACTATACAAGATACGAAAAAAGATGAATAGACGAAAATGGTGCACTCAACAAAAATCTACAAATTTGTTATTAATCCCTTTTTGATGGGATGCTTAGTTTTTGTTTCATTTGTAAAAAACTGATTTAAGAATAAAATGAATTAAATTTTTGGATAAGCGACACAAACCACGAAAAAAATTAATAAACAAAAGTTTTTCACACAGAAAAGAGCTACAAATTTTTCATTAATCATTTTTTGATAGTATGCGTAATTTTTGTTTCAATCGTGAAAAATAACATTAACAATAAAAAAATAAATTTTTTTGGAAAAACGACGCAGGGTACGAAAAAAGATGAATAGACAAAAGTTGTTCAACCAAAAAAGATCTACAAATTTGTTATAAACCTTTATTGTAAAAATGCATTTTAAATAAAAAAATTAACTTTTTGGAAAAACGAGAAAAACTAATCAATGAACATCAAAATTATTATTAAAGTAATAACCCTGGTCAAAAACCTTAACATCAAAAATAAAATTTTGAACTTTCATATTGAAATCAAAAATGTTACAAGTATAAGGAATGACACTAGAATTCAACTTGTTATTCTCGTCTCTCCGTAGCTTACTGAGCTAGTGCATCAGACCGGCAATCTGAAAGACCTGGGCACGAATCCCAGCGGAGCTAGAGAGAATTTTTTTCAAAATCTTAACATCAAAGATGAAAATTTAAACTTTCATGTTGGAATTAAAAATCTTACAAGCATAAGGAATGACATTGGAATTCAACTTGTTTATTAGAAGATTCATCACTTTAGTTAAAAATTAATTTCTTTTGTTGTTTTATAAAAAAAACGATCCGTTTTCAACTCTGAACGAAATAGTCAAATTGGCATTTCAAAATATGTATTTAAAAAAAGACAGACTGTGTACAGTCTGAACTTAAAAGTAAGTAGACCGAAATAAAAATGTGTGCAGTGGAAAATTAACAGACTTTTTTTTATTTAAATTTAAATTTAATTATTAACATTTTTACATTCTCATCCTATAATGAGAAGGTATTCGATTTGTATAAACTTTGACGGGTCCCGCCCCCCCCCGTTTTTGTCAAATGTCCACGTTTTGAGAACCCCCTGAACCCAAAAAACAGGTTTTTACAAAATGCCTGTCTGTTACTCTGTCTGTATATTTTTAGTTTTTTAGCACGATAACTTTCAAAATAACTAACCTATTGGATTGAGCTTTGGTATACTCTTCAAGTTTCCTAAAACGAAGGTCAAGTTCGTCAGCCAGCCATTTTGGATAAAGATTCAAAAAGTGAGCACACTGAAAATTTTTGAGATCACTTTTTTTTAATATTTAAAAATTCTATGGACGGATATTAATAGTACTCAAAAAGGCGAACAAACTATTGTTATGACTTTTTTTGATAGAAGAAAAATTACGGGAGTTATAGCATTTACAAAATTCCAAGAAACAAACGAAAATGAACATTTTAAGCTAAACAACGCACGATATGAAAAATGTTAATTTTTGAACACCCTACAATATTTTTATAAGAATTTTTTCAATTTCCTTGAAAAATCGAAAATTCAAATTTTTATCGCACAAAAAAATAATGAAAAATCAAAAATTTCATTTTGCGATCAAACTATACAAGATACAAAAAAAGATGAATAGACAAAAATTGTGCACTAAAAAAAGATTTACAAATTTGTTATTAATCACTTTTTGATGGGACGCGTCGTTTTTGTTTCATTTGTACAAAACTGATTTAAGAATAAAATAAATTAAATTTTTGGACAAACGACACAAACCACGAAAAAAATTTCATATTTTCAAAGGAAATATCGAGTGCGAAGCGCGAATGTCTGGATGAGAATGTGTTCCTTAAGGTCGATAGAACCTTAAGTAAATTAGATCTCCTCTTTAACAAATTTAATAATCACTTCATATGTAGAGGTTTTGATAATTTTATAATATGTGCAAATAAACTTTTTCTTTTCATCTAAGTCGAACACGAAGTGCAAAACCCTAGAGAAACCGAGCGTAAAGCGTGAGGTAAATACCTCCGATCGCGAAGCGCGAATTCCAACAACAACGCGCCCTAGGCGCGCTGAAACTTGCGAGCGAAGTCAAATCAACGTTATTTCTTAAGGTCATGTATACCGGCAATTTTTTTCAGTTTATTGATTTTATTTTGTCTGGAAGTTAACTTAAAAAAAAATTATCGCTCTAAAACTTTGGGGAATTTTAGAGAAAAAACTAAACTAAGTTCTTAACTGCGTTAGAATAACAATTCGGTAAAAAATTGGTTTCCATAAGATAGTATAAAAAAAATTTTGCGCAAAATTTCTACTGAAACGAAGCCAAAACCCGTAGTTTATATGTAACATACTAAGAGTGCTTTATTACCATATCTGTAGTTTATCATCTACAAAAATTCCAAGGTCGCGCATTACATGAACAATTTCGAGGACAGACCCGTCTATCGAGTATTGGAATTCGACAGGATATATTTTTCGCGAAAAACGCATCGTTTTACACTTAGAAATATTTAAAGTCATCCCATTTTCCAGGCACCACATATGCAAGACGGTAATATCTTTTTGAACTGCAACAGCATCCTCACGGGATGTAATGATGGTTTACATTTTTAAATCATCAGCAAAAAGTAAGGCCATAACAATGATAAATATCTGTATATATATACCATTAAGCCATTTCCCTTTTCGGCGAGCCTCAAGGGGTAAGCGTGACACTACCCGATTCGGGTAGTGTTTCTAGGTGGATAATTTCTTGTAGTAAATAACTACAAGTGTGGGCTCACCACACCCACCACCGCCAACAGCAACGCAGTAGTATCAGACGGTCACCCATCCAAGTACTAACCGCGCCCAACACTGCTTAACTTCAGTGATCTAACGGGAACTGGTGTTTCCAGCGTGGTATGGCCGTTGTATAATGTCATAAAATAAATAATAAATAACAGCGGACCCATGTGTGATCCTTGAGGTACGCCAGACATTGCAGTAAATTCGCGGGAGTACACACCGTTGAATTTCACAGCAAGCCGCCAACCGCCCAGATAACTATTAAACCATTCTGGTAAATTACCATGAATTCCAAATGCCTCTAGTTTCTGAATCAACCTCGTGTGATTAACCTTGTCGAAAGCACGAGAAAAGTCAGTGTAAATTACATCAACTTGCTTATTACCATCAAGCGCCTCCGCAATAAGCTGAGTGTATAAAGTAAGGTTAGTGCAAGATGACCTACCAGAAATAAACCCATGCTGCTCCTCGGCAATAAAATCTTCACACCAAATTGAAAGTTTATCTGTTAAGATACTCTCAAAGAATTTTGCTATTGTGTTTATTATATTTATCGGTCGATAGTTCTTAACATCCGATTTATCATTTGCTTTGTAGATTGGAACAACGTAACTAGATTTCCATTGTGAAGGATAGAAACCGGTAGATAAAGATTTAGTAAAAAGGTACCAAATTGTACCAAATTGGCCTAGAGATTGCGCAGCAGCCGTTTTTATAGAATAGAGGAGGGATGCCATGTGGACCAGGACCTTTATTACAGTTTATTACACTGACTCTCTCAAAAACTTCTGACAAGGCGATTTCAACATTACGAATATCCAGGGTAGAACTATTTAATTGTTTAAGTTCGGGTAAAGTATTCGTCTCATAGACAGAAGCAAAGTTATCTGCAAATAAATTGGCGATTTCCTGATCAGTTCTGACTTTTTTGTCTTCCAAATGCATCACGTTAGGCATGCCACTGCAAGATCTATTATTATTAACATGTTTCCAAAAGTATTTCGGGTTTCCAGGAATACTATGATCTACATTATTAATATGACCAATATGGCAATTCTTACGTAAAAATTTGCACCTGGCCCTTAAGTTAGAGAAAACTTCGCGGTCTGTCTGATTCCCTGAAGTTTTAAATCGATAATGAGCCACTCTCTTTTGGGCAAGCATATTAACTAAGTCTCGAGAAAAATATACAGGATATTTATCGCTACGAGTTTTTCGCCATGGTACATATAATTCAATTAAGTCATAGAAGACCGCGTAAAAATAAGTGACACAATCCTCTATAGGTAATTGAGTAAACAATGCATCCCAATCTACTGTCCCCAAAAGGGAAGTTATTGCTGCGTAATTCGCATTTTTGAAATCTAGATAAAAGTATGTATCAGAGCTTGACGCGATTATTTGCTTTAGGAGAACAATATCTAGTGGAGGGTGGTATACATCGCTGGGCAAGAGAGGATCGGAAGATGGACGCACAGTAGTTGCATACAAGGAAGTAAAAACCAAATCGAGAATCTTACCTGAAGTATTCTGTACTTGGTTTTTTTTTGAAAAGGTTATAAAAACCGCTCGTGTCAAAAAGCGCATTTGCGCTCTCTCTTGCAGAAGGCAAGGCCCCGTTGCTAGAGAGGATACGTAATCCTCGATCGTCGTTTGGTCCAGCGAATGTTAGGGATGTTATAGTCACCAACGATGATTGTAGCCGTAGGCTTAGTAGACTCAAGAGCAGATTCTATAGCGATGCAGTGATTTAAATAAACCTCTGGACGTGATAGTGGCGGAATGTAAGCAGTTCCTAACAAAATGCGCTCATTTCCATTGAAGATTGTTACAAAAATCTGCTCGACACAAGTAATTGATGTTCGATATTCGAAGCTTCGAGTGTACCGCAAGTAGTACTCCCCCACCTCGTTCAAAGTTACTCGATAGGTTATCCCTATCCCTTCTGTAGATAGTGTAGTTATTCATACCCAACTCAGCGTTGAAGTGATTGGAATTGAGCCACGTTTCTTTCAAAATGATAACGTCGTATGTAAATTCCGAGAGAGCAATAGCATGCTGTAGGTTGATAAGTTTGGTTCGTAGGCCACGAACATTTTGGTAATAAATATTAAGGTTACATGGTGAGTCACATTGTTTACTTGGAGCAGACCGTCTCTCTTGTTGTCGGCTGGTGGTAGCATTCAAATCGAGTTTCTCAAGTAAGCTGCCGGAAGAACGTCTTGACAGATCCAATTGCTATTCACGAGCATAGTCTATTCTACTGGCCACTCTCGACAGAGCTTTCTTGTAGGATAAACAGTCTTTGCTAAATACTGTGTTTTCGAATTTTACGCCAGGGATCTTCAGAATTGTGGCCGCATGGAAGTAGTTCGTACATTTTCTTATAGAAGACGTACATTCGGCTTCTTGGTGAGAACCGCTAGATCGAGTACCGTGCAGCTTCCCCACCCTACATAAATTCTACGTTTTTCTACTAGTGTGTTGTGAGTGGTTGGATGAACTTCGAGAGTTACTGTATAGAAATTCTAATTATTTCTCTTAACTTTTTTGAAGAGAACTTTCATCTTAAATTCCGGACCATCAGAAATTTGATTTTGGTTGCAGATTTTGGGGATAAGCTCATCGTTTTCTTCAATTTCATTGGCATGTATACCCAAAAATTTCACTTTAGGGTAGCTCTTGCGTGGCTCCTTAATGGTTTATTCGTCACCTAGATCATTTTTAACAGCCTGAGATAGCTTCTCCCTAGAGTTGAAGTCCGAACAGCTGATTACGACACCCCCACCTGAGATGTTTCTTACTGATGTGACACGAGCCGAAAGTTCACTAGGACTGACTTTATTTTTGACGGCTTTCGTCGTTTCCTGACATGTTTGTGTCTCGTTCTTAGGCTTTATGACAAGGGCTGCGTCTCGATATGAAGTAACAGGCCTCGGCCGAGTCCCGCCATTTTGCTTCCTCATTTCCTCAAACTCTGCGGCTTTCATCTTCATAATTTTTAATTCCTTTTTCAGTAAATCGATCATATCATCTTTACCATTGATGATTACCTCTTGTCTTTTTAAAAGTTCACGCAAATAAGATACTTCAGATCCATCTTTCGTAGACTCAGGCGTTGAAGATGAGGTCTTAGGAGCTTCGCAGCACTTACACCTACCTCCATTGAGGCACACCAGAGTTTTTACACGGGCGGCACAGCTTCTATGATACGTAGCACCACAATTAATGCACACAACCGATTTCACAGGCGCTAATCTGACCCGTCGGCCATGTTTGGATGGATCAAATATTCCAGAATATTCTATAAAAATTAACTTAAAGAGCGACAATGATGGTAGTAAAGCTCTCTTAGGGCCCCACTGTCTCTGGACGTAAGGTGTTCCCGCGTGAGTAGGATACCCGGATAGCATGTGTCCTAGATACTCAGAATGTGTCTCTGGCAACTTCTTAACGTAAGATGTCGCTACGGTATACTAAGGTGGAAATGACGCCGTTCTGGCACGCGAAAATGAAACTCTGTGTCTGAATTAAGCCCGGATGATTTGAGAAAAGTCCACTGTACGTAGCTGTTCGAGGAGGATATTGACCTCTGCTTTCTTCTACCGGACGTTTAGAAATGAGGCATCTAGATAGAGTAAATGAACTTTCTTCACTTCTGATATTAAAATTCAAGCCAAAGGTCTCGGACGCCTTATCCGCGGCTTTGTGAAGAAACGCTCCGTTGCAAATCATCTCGTGATTCTTCGTCATTGTCAGGAGAGGAACTCTTCCATTTGCCACGATGTGAGCTGTAGCCATGATAATTCGGTTATAAAAATACAGGAGGTTTAAAAGTCCGCGTTCGCCTTTACGGTGTGGGATGTATAAGCTCAGAACGGACGAGTTGATATACAAGCTCTGCTTCATATGCATAATCTTACTTGTGGCAGTGTAGAACCGGGACGGCAAGCATGTTAGTCGAAGATATCTTTTTTAACGCCGTAAATTAGAAGACCAAATCTGTCGAAGTAGGCGCGCGTATCCGCATCGGAGAGCCTGCTTCACTGATGTTATATCCTGAATGCGGCCCTCAGATACGACTGGGTATAGGTAGGTGGCTTCCATAGCAATCCAGCACATCGTCCCTGAGTTGATTCGTGCACCCAGAAGGGTCAGTGTCTTGCTGTTGCGTCATCGGGTTTTTCCATCCAAATTATTTTCACTACCCCGAACTCTAGGGCGATCGGCACTGTTTGCTGACCCACGAGCAGCTAGGGAAAGGTTTGTCCGAAATTGCAGAGCCCCGCATGCAAGGGTAAGGTTGCATATTCTAGAAGGTCGCCCGGTGTCCCAAAGACACCGTTATAGGTCACCGCACCCTGGTACCATTCAGCTGTCGACTCAGTTGTGCCGAAAAAACATTGAGGATGTTTTTAGAAAAGATAGTAAAATATTGTACTAACAAGGAGAAGGCCTCACCTGCGACATTGACTTTTAAATGAGATTATCATCAATCGATAGTATATTGAAAAATATTAGACACGTGTCCCGGTTTCTTTGTAGGTGGGTCTTTGTTTAAGAATTATGAACGTTTGAAAATCACGGTCGCCGCGGGTTCAAATCATTTTGTCGTCAACTTTTTTTTTATTTCTTTGCATTGATTGATGATGATGATCATTGATGATGATTGATGATTTATTTGTGTAATCGTGATTTATTATTATTATTTACACATTTTTGGATGATATTTGTCGTAGAAACACGTGAAACACAATGTTTTCCGACGTTTCTCTCGTCGTCGATTCTCATTCTTTCCGTAGCTGCAGTGAATAGTGCGTCTCTTTGCGAAAATGGCGAATAAAAATTCCGCAAGTAACAGTGGTGAAATTAAGTACAACGACAATGTACAATGTACGACGAAAAAAACGTCGGAAAACTTTGTATTTCACGTGTTTGTGCGACAAATATCCAAAAATGTGTAAATATAAATAATAATAATTTTAAAAATTGTATTTAATTTATTTTAATATTTAAATTATCTAAATAATTTATTTCCCAATAATTCATTTTTTTTTTGATAACAAAAATGTTAAATTACTGGAGGAGCATTATAAAATAATCATTTTACATGTTTGCAATGCAAAGAATTTAAAAAAAAGTTGATGACAAAATGATTTGAATCCGCGGCGACCGTGGTTTTCAAACGCTTATAATTCTTAAACAAAGGCCTACCTACAAAGAAGGCGGAACCATGTGTTCTAATATTTTTCAATGTACTATGGATTGATGATAGTCTCATTTAAAAGTCAATGCCGCATGTGACGCCTTCTCCTTGTAAATATGCTACTCTAACCAAAAACATAGACACTATGTGCCGCGTTATCTCATATCCCACATAACCCTATGTTCCAAATTATCCCATGTGCTATATTGC
This sequence comes from Andricus curvator, assembly GCA_932195095.1. Classification (NCBI taxonomy): domain Eukaryota; kingdom Metazoa; phylum Arthropoda; class Insecta; order Hymenoptera; family Cynipidae; genus Andricus; species Andricus curvator. Next base: position 214,022 of record CAKNYM010049768.1, read on the forward strand.
CCCATATGCTAAATTATCCCATATGTCATATTATCGCGTTTTCAATATTACCCCAAATATACTACCCTAACCAAAAACGTAGAACTGACGTGAAACATTTCCTCATGTGCTGAGGTAAGCTAAGGGATATAAGCAACCGTGCCGATGGCTGCATGATACGAAGGAGTGGTGTCTCAACCTGTGCCACTGGGATACCGGATGATTTCCCAGAGTACATAGTCTTCCCTCAGATGCGGGGTTCTGCGAGGGCGGAGATCCCTTTCCCATGCTGCTCGCGGGAACGAAAATGCTAGCACCAAAGCTATGTGTAAATGTGGTTCAAAAAGTGGAACGCGCAGGGCTCTCGACAATGGGTCGGACAACAATGTGGTTTTTTAGTGTTTCCTAGAGCTAAGTAATATCCCAAACTTTTGGCGTATGTTTTCTGGTACTAAGTCTGTAATTTAGCTTAGGGGTAGCTTTTAAGTGTTAGGGGTTGGTTTTACAAAATTTGTTTTGTGTTTTTAAAGAGTCTTGAATGAGCCCTGAATGGTATGAATAGTTTTATGACGTTTGCATAACTTGACCCAAGAGTAGTCTTTCAATGATAGGGCTTGAATTTAGAAAAAAAATGCCGTGGTTTTAGCGAGCCCTAAATGAGTACTTATTGTGATATAGTACCCCGGAAGGGATTCGGCCAAATCGTGCAATAATGAAAGGTTTTACACCGTTTTCATAATTTGTATAAATGGTAGTTTTTTAGTGAAACGTACTTATTTGAGAAAACTTGTTTTTGTGGCTTTAGAGTCTCCTAAATGAGCCCTTGTATTGCATAATTTTTGTAAGGGGTAGCTTTTTAGTGGTAAGGGTTGATTTGGGAAGTTTTGTTTTTGTGGTTTTGGATAGCCCTAAATGAGCCCTTAACCATGATATAGGTGAGAACTCGATTCAATCTTATTTTCACGTGCGGTTACGTCAGCTTAACGGTAAGCCAGCATAACCCCTGTTTTTTTAAAGTGGAGCATTACATTTGTCAATAGGGCATAAAATCAGCGCTACATGAGTCTTTAATTATGATATATATCATAACTCGATTTAATGTTGTGTTCACGTGTGATTATGTCAGCTTAGCATTAAGCCTGCGTAAGCCCTGTTTTTTTAAATGTACAGCATTACGTTTGTCAATAGAGCATTAAATTAACCCTAAATTAGCCTTTAATAATGATACAGTTCATAACACATTTCATGCTTTTTTCACGTGTCGTTACGTCAGCTTAACGTTAAGCCAGCGTACGCGGAGAAACTATGGGTTGTAAAATTTGGTATTATAATATTTGTTTTTACCAGAGTTCGATGGCAATCTAGGATATACTCGAGAAAATAGTATTGATTGCACTTGAATATAGTGCTTTGCGAAAATTCCGATTGCAAATAGGAAATTCACTGCCGAATGACGTCAGATGCGCCTAGGTTCAGAGGATGATCAAATTTCTAAGTCTCATAATTTGTTCTACCACAGGAAAAAGTCTCCGTTCTGCTGCCCCGGAGACCCGCGTTTGATTCCCGCCAGCGATGTTTTCTTCTAACACGATTTTTTCTGTTTCAGCTTAGAATATAATATTAATGTCTTAATTGTATCTCGCAGGAGTCCGACCTCTGGACCATCAATTGCTCACTTTATGGTGATGCGTGAGCTTTGGCTGATTCAAATTGAAGGCTAAAACCGACGATGGATCAAATGACCAAAAGACGCTTTCACCAACTGAACCGGAAGATTGGATGGGCAAGACAGAATGCGACCCGTGTTCAGTGTGTGATTGACTACATAACATCTGGTAGACCGTTCACGGAAAGGGTTCGAAAGTTCGTAGAAGAACTCAGGATCTACAATCACACACTGATCAAGTCAAAGCTGCTGACAATCAAGCAGCATATTGTTGACAAAATACGCGTATTATCTGAGGCAAGGAGGAGAGTACAGAAGAGGGTGAGATGTATCAGGGAAAATTAACAGTTTCTCGCTGACGCTTCGCGCCTCTTCAGCGGTCTCCCTGTTTCTGTCAAAAACCCACCCAAGCCCAACGAGGTAGAGACTTTTTGGAGAGAGGTATACAAATTCCCGAAAACACTGGAGTTGAAAGAAGATACTGACAATATTATCCGCTTTAAGGAGTTTTGCGACAAGCTTATAACATCTGAGGAGGAATCTCCATCAATTACTGCCGAAGAGGTGAAAAAAGCACCCAGGGGCACGAAGAACTTTTCCGCTGCAGGACCAGATTGTATCAAGAACTTCTGATGGAAGAAGTTTACTTCTACACACCAACATCTGGCCCGCAAATTCACCTTTTATTTAAAGTCGGAAACGCCCATTCCGCAGTGGCTGGTGTTAGGACGCACTATACTTCTACCGAAAAAAGGCAACTAGTCCAACCCAGAGAATTAAAGACCATAAAAATTGTTTGAACACACTGTATAAGATCTTTACAGCTGTCCTAAACAACAGGATTCTTCGAAGAATTGAGCCTGTGTGGTGCGAGATGTACGAACAACGTGGCTCGAAAAAAGGTGTAGCGGGCGGTCGAGAAAACCTGCTAATTGACAGGTGCGCCTGTAAAGACGCTGCAGCCCATCAGCGCGTCCTGTCAATGGCCTGGATTGACTACCGAAAAGCTTTTGATTCAACCTCTCACAGGCTTATTATCTGTCTGTTGAAAAGCTTGAAGGTTCATCCACACATAGTGAGATGCATAGAGAGATTGATGCCTCTTTAAAAAACTAGATTTACTATCTCGTTTGGAATTTAGCGGGTGACAACGAACAACATCACCTTCCAGAAGGGATTCTTTCAGGGCGATAACATGAGGCCTCTGCTTTTTTGCATCACACTTCTGCCTTTATCTCTCGCACTGCGTAATTCTCCTGGCTACCTCTGCGACATCAATAATTATCGCGAGCATAAAGTCACTCATGTATTTTATATGGATGACCTGAAGATCTATGCTGTGTGTTATTAGACATCTTGACACTGGAGAGACCTATACATACCTGGGCGTGCCTCAAAACCGCATTCAGGACGTAACATCAGTGAAGGAGTTTCTCCTTAGCAGGTACAAGCATCTTCTTCGACAGATTTGGTTTTCAAATCTGTAGGCGTTGAACAAGGTATCAGCGACTAACATGCTTGCCGTCCCGGTTCTGCTCTACTCGTTTGGGGTGGTCCAATGGACGAAGAACGAGCTCACGGCCCTTGATATCGCCACATGTAAGATCATGCATATGCGTGAGAGCTTGCATATAATTTCGTCCGTTCCGCGATTATACATCTCACGCCGTTAAGGCGGACGCGGACTCCTGAATGTCCAATGTCTTCATAACTGAATTTTTCTAAGTACAGCTCACATCATTGTAAATGGCAGAGATCCTCTCCCAAAAATTGTCAGGAAATACGAGATGATTGGCAAAGGAGCGTTCCTTTACAAAGCCGCGGAACTGGCGGCCGAGGCCCATGGCCTGAATTTTAACATCAGGAATGAGGAAAGTGCATTACTCCATCTAGATGCTTCACTTCTAAAAGCCGAAGTAGTAGTAATTTCCGCTAACAGCTATTCGGCAAGAAAATGCACGAAAACTTTCACAGAAATTTATAAAAATAGTCCTTGTCGAAGGAGCAAACTATTGCTTTCCTCAGATCATCAGGTCCTAATTCAGGTACAGAGGCATTTTATGTCAAAGAAGTTCCCAGCGATAGGTGCAGAGCATGGCATACACACGCTGAGTACCTAGAACACATACTATCCGGGTGTCCCACTCACGCGGGAACGACGTATCTCTACAGACATCGCTTTTGCAGTGATGGCCGCGACCCTGCCCTGCCGAACGCTCCGAGGGAGATAGTGTCACTTGTCCAAAACGAGAAGTGCCAAATTTTCTGGAACTGCGATTTTCGGACAGCAGTCTCCGTTGCACACTCGAGGCCTGACATAGTTCTCCAAGAATTCGACTAAACGAACTATATTCGTGATCGAATTTGCGGCTTCATCCGGATACATCACTGTCAAGGAGAAAGAAAAGGAGGAGAGGTATCAAGACCTTAAAAGACAGCTGCAACGACTGTACCCAAAATATTCGGTTAAAGTAATTGTCCTCGTGATCGGTGCTCTCAGAGGTGTGAAACTATCACTGGTTTGTAATCTTAAAGCTATACCCGCGTGCAAATAATATGCCAAGGCACTTGCGAGATGGATGCAGAAAGCTGTCATCCTTGGGTCGCTTCGTGTCCTCAAGACACGAGGGTTTCGCTGGTCTGTCGTTGGGATTTCCTCGTGCCCTGTGGCCACCCATCTCATGGCCGTGAGACGTGGCCATAGGTGTGGGACCCTGCGGTGGTTGTTTAACCCTTCTTTTGAATTTTATATATATACAATTAAAAGTTTGTCATAAGGACAACGGCGGGATTTCGCCGGGAGCAGCGGCCAATCTGAAAAACTGTACCTGGTCCCAGCGAAATCGCGGTAAAATTTCAGCCGTAACCACGTCTCACGACCGTAAGATAGGTGGTCACAATCTGCGACGGATGCAATACGATGATACGGCAAAAGTCTCGTGCACCCTGAGGACACGGAGCGACCTAAGGAGGATTGCCTTCTGAATCTTCCCCGCAAGCGCCTTAGCATTTTGTTGACACGCAGTGATGCTTTTCAGGCTATTAACCAGTGAAAACTTTGCACCTCCAAGAGCGCCGGTGATCAAGACAATTAGGTTAACAGAATAACATATTTCGGGTATAACCGTCGCGACGCCCTTACGAGGTCTTTATACCTCTCTTTCTTTTCATTCTGCTTGGCTATGACGTTTTTGTCAGCTGGTGCCGAAAATTCGATAACGAACATGGTCCGCTTCTTGACGTCAAGGAGAACTATGTCAGGCCTCGAGTGCGCAACAGAAACAATTGTCCAGAATATGAAGTTCCATTATATGCTGCACTTCTCATTTTTGCCAATTGAATCTATTTCCCTAGGAATGTTTAGCGAACCGGTATTAGGGCTAATGCCGTAAGATTGACAGAGATGGTAATAAAGCACTCTTAGTGCCGCATTGTGCCTTTGGTTGTAAGTCGTTTTAGCATCAGTTGGACAGCTAGATAGTATATGTCCTAAATGCTCAGGGTGTGCATGACACGCTCTGAAGCTATCATGAGGAATGCCTTGGCTTGAAATGTGGCGACGGTATCCTGGAGTGGAAATTACACCGTCTTGACATGCCAACATGAAACCCTCCGTGCCCGACTTCAATCCGGGCGATTTAAGGAAAGCAAACTCCAGCTCATACGACATTGATTGATCCTCCACGTTTATGTGGAAGAAGCCGTGCATCCTCTTGTTGAGGGGCTGTTCCCGGCAGTTTTTCTCCTGTGCTTTATTAATCCGGTCCATCAGGAGTGAGTACTCGAGATGGATAAGATTTGATGCATTTTGCTCACCCCTGATATTGAAGTCAAGGCCGAGTGTTTCAGCAACCTCCTCCGCTGCTTTGCACAGAAACGCTCCTCTGCCCACTTCTTCGTGCTTTCTGATCATTTTAAGAAGAGATGTCTCTTCCATTTGCGACTATATGTGCTGTACCCAGAATAATCCTGTTGTGAGGACATTCAAGACTTAGTATTTCGCGACCACCTTGACGGCGTGAGATGTAGAGTTGCGGAACAGAAGACTTAAGGTGCATGCTTTTGTTCATGTGCATATCCTTTCGTGGCCCGATATCAAGGGATCTGAGCTCGTCCTTCATCCATGAAACCACTCCAAATTAATAGACTACTACCGGGACGGCAAACATGTACGTTGCAGATACTTTGTTCCTCGCCGACAGTTCGGAAGACCAAATCTGCCGGATGAGACGTTTGTATCTGCTTCGGAAAGTATCCTGTATAGATGTCACATCCTGAATGCAGCTCTGTGGCACGCCCAGGTATGTATATGTCTCTCCAGTGCTAAGGTGTATAGCGATTCTGTTGACGAGCTCAGAGTCTTCAGGGATGCCATTAAGTTTTCCTCGCTTCAAATAGACCTTGGCTCATTTTTCTAACCCAAATTCCATTCGAATCTCCTGCGTGTATTTCTCGACAATCCCTAAAGCTAGGTGTATTTGCTCTTTATTTCTAGCATAAGTCTTGAGATCATCCATGTTAAATACATGAGTGACCTTATGCTGTCGATTTCCAGGTTTGCCGCAGAAGTACCCTTCGGAATGGCGAAGTTCGAGAGAACGGATGAACCTTTAAGCTTTCCAACAGACAGATGATAAGTCTACGGGAGGTTGAATCAAAAGCTTTCCGGTAATCAATCCAGACCATCGATAGGAAGCGCCGGAAGGATGCTGCGTCGTTGCAGACACATCTATCAATGAGCAGGTTCTCCCAACATCCTGCTACGCCTGTCTTTGAGCCGCGTTGATCGTACATTTCTCGCCGCAAAGGTCCGATTGTCCGAACAATCCTATAATTTAGGATAGTTCTGAGGATCTTATACAATATATATATATACATACAGGGTGTCCCAGACTCAAGTGTCCGGACTTATATGGCTGTATAAAAATAAAAAAATAAAAATTCCTTTTCCAAAAATCAGGCCTCGACTGTGCAACGGACAATTTACTCTATCACCCTTGGAGCGTTTGGCAGGGCAGGGTCGCGACCAACGCCGTATGAGCGACAAAGATGGTAATAAAGCACTCTTAGGGCCGCATTATGTCTATAGATATACGTCGTTCCTGCGCGGGTCGGACACCCCGATAGTATGTGTTGTAGGTACTCAGCGTGTGCATGGCACGCTCTGCACCTCTCACTGGGAACTTCTTGACATAAAATGCGGTCACGGTATGCTAAGGTGGAAATTACGCCGTCCTGGTATGTGAAAATAAAACCCTTTGTACCTGAATTAAGCCCTGATGATCTGAGAAAAGCAAAAGTTTGCCCCTTCGACAAGGACTGTTTTTCTACATTTCTGTGAAAGTTTCCGTGCATTTTCTTGTCGAGGAGCTCTTGGTGAAATTTATTAGCCTCTGCTTTCTTTACTTCGGCTTTTAGAAGTGAAGCATCTAGATGGAGTAATGCACTTTCCTCATTTCTGATGTTAAAATTCAGGCCAAGGGTCTCGGCCGCTTGCTCCGCGGCTTTGTAAAGGAACGCTCCTTCGCCAATCATCTCGTGGTTCCTGACCATTTTTAGGAGAGGATCTCTGCCACTCGCAACAATGTAAGCTGTACTTTGAACAATTCGGTTATAAAGACACTGGAGATTCAGAAGTCCGCGTCCGCCTTGACGGCGTGAAATGTATAATCGCGGAACTGACGAATTGATATGCAAGCTTTTATGTATATGTATGATCTCACGTGTGGTGATATCAAGGGCCTTAAGCTCGTTCTTCGTCCATTGAACCACCCCAAACGAGTAGAGTAGAACCGAGACGGCAAGCATGTTAGTCGCAGATACCATGTTCAACGCCGACAGATTGGAAGACCAAATCTGTCGAAGAAGATGCTTGTATCTGCTTCGGAGAGACTTCTTCACTGATGTTTCGTCCTGAATGCGGCTTTGAGGCACGCCCAGGTATATGTATAGGTCTCTCCAGTATTAAGATGTCTAATAACACTTACATCCACAAGCTCAGGGTCCTTGGGAACGCCAGTAATCTTTCCTTTCTTCAGATTAATTTTGGCGCACTTGTCCAAACCAAAGTCCATCCCAATCTCTCCTGTGTACTTCTTGACGATATTTATAGCAGTTTGAAGTTTGCTTTTACCAGAGACATAGACCTTCAGGTCATCCATATAAAATACATGAGTGACCTTATGCTCGGGCTGATTAGTGTCGCCACAGAGATATCCAGAAGAATTTCTTAGTGCGAGAGATAGAGGCAGAAGTGTGATGCAAAAAAGCAAAGGGCTCATGGTATCACCCTGAAAGACGCCCCTCTGGAAGGTAACGTTGTTCATTGTCACACGATAATTTCAAGATGAGATATTAAATCTAGTTTTCCAAAGAGGCGTCAATCTCTCTATGCATCTCACTGTATGTGGATGCACCTTCAAACTTTCCAACAGACAGATGATAAGTCTATGAGAGGTTGAATCGAAAGCTTCCCGGTAGTCAATCCAGGCCATTGACAGGACGCGCTGATGGGCTGCAGCGTCTTTACAGACACACCTGTAAATTAGCAGGTTCTCTCGACAGCCTGCTACACCTTTATTCGAGCCACGTTGTTCGTACATCTCTCGCCACACAGTAAAGATCTTATACAGTGTGTTCAAACAAGTTATTGGCCTGTAATTCTCTGGGTAGGACAAGTTGCCGTTTTTCGGCAGGAGTATAGTGCGTCCTAACACCAG
>CAKNYM010049768.1:227385-241046 GCA_932195095.1 Andricus curvator
ATTGCAATAGGAGCATTTTGTTGTGTTTGTCCAAATTTAATCGTTGAATTCTTGTTTTGTTTTCAGGAATTCTATACATTCAGAATATCTATTTTATTTCATTCTATCATGTATAATGACTATTTGTTTCTGAAAATAAGTAAAAATTATATATTGATAGACTTTCTTGGAATTTGAAATTGGTTAATTTCTTTTTTGAATGCCCAGGGATTAATAAGTGATTCGAAATTTTAAATTCTGTGCGCATTAGGCATTTTTATACAAGATAAAATAATTAAGCTTTTGGAGGTAGGGGTTTTCCGCCTCGAAGGGTCGTCGCTCACCCGCGTCTCGTGGATAGGAAGGGGGCTTTGTATATTTTCGGGTCCGGACTTATATAGCTACATGTATAAAAATAAATCAAATAAAATCGAAAATTCCTTTTCCAAAAATCAGTTGAAGTTTTAGTTTTAGAGTTATTAAATATTTAAGCTGGGCCAATCAGGAGCACGGTATAAACAGTCGTGCGTACGTTAGCGTGAGTCTAATGCAGTGTATTGAAGCGAGCGCCGAGGTGCGGTTAGTGAAGGGAGAACAGCAGTCACTACACTACGTTGGACTCCCGCTCACGTACAAACGATTGTTTATAACGTGCTCCTGATTGGTCCAGCTTAAATATTTAATAACTCAAAAACTAAAACTTCAACTGATTTTTGGAGAAGGAATTTTCGATTTATTTTTTTGATTTTTATAAAACCATGTCAACGGCCATACCACGCTGAAAAACCCAGTTCTCGTCAGATCACTGAAGTTAAGCAGCGTTGGACGCGGTTAGTACTTGGATGGGTGACCATTCAAGAATACTGACATGAGTGCTGTTGGCACATCGTGGGTGTGGTGAGCCCACACTTGTAGTTATTTATAACTACAAGAAAAACCTAGAAACACTACCCGAATCGGGTAGTGTCACGCCTACCCTGAAAGGGAAATGGTTTAATGGTATATATATGTAAGTCGGGACACTTGAGTCTAGGATACCCTGTATAGTAAATTTAAAGCGTCTACATGCTCATTGAGTCTTATTCCTGGTTTAATACATCGGCGGAGTGGGTTCGAATCCCGGTCCGTAGCCAATTTTTGCTCTCTTTCGATTATTTGCAGGTCTCCGAATTTCAGAAATATGGCTGTGGACAGCCGGGCATCCCCGTAATAGTATACATTCAGTAAGAGCAATCCCATTTCTGACAGTATAATCAAAATTGTATTCTAGTTCTTAAATTGTCATGTTGAACCTTCAAGCGTTAAAATATGAGACCGTCCGCGAAGAAAGGGACTTAACTCCCGGGAGCTACATTTTACAGGAGGAGCGATAGAAGCGATGGCCCAACACAGGATCTCCATTAAAGGGCCTGACTTTGCAGAATAACAGTGCGAATTTTGCAGAAAAAATAATATTTTTTTTATTATGAAAGAGCAACTCAACATCTATAGATTGGTTTAAAAAACTAAAAATCGAAATTTTGCGAGTTACGTCCCTTGTTTGCGGGCGGTTACATATTCTATAGTTTTATAGTATTTTTACTTTTTGTATGACGCATATCTTAATTTCGGCTGAAGAACTGATCGCAATTACGAAAATCTATGCATATCGTCGCGCTAAGTAGATACACTATCCAATAAAGTAAAGTGGAATGTCATTGTCAGAAGAATTATTAAAAATAAATTAAGTGTTGCAAGAAAATTATAAGCAATTGTTTTAGTTCACTGCCTCATTTTAAAAAACATTCAAAAATTGTTTGCAATAATTTCGTGTTTAATTTTATAAAATCTTTCGCTTGCTCATAATTTGATCTAATTATTTTCCACTCTTTGTTTAGTTTATTTTAAACATACATTGAAAGAACTCTGATGTACTATTTACGTGAAATAAGATGCTTCCTCAGCTTGCGTTGTAAAATTACTATGTGGGATACTACTTTTGATATTATTTGATTTGATTTCTAGCAAAAAAACGTATTAAAGTGGAACAGAATGTGAAATATCATATACGAGACCGATGATCGCGCGCTGGAGCGCGCGTGTTTTCGTGATTTGAAATATTTTGTAATTATCTTTTTAATTTATGTTGCAGTTCGAACCAATTCGAAGCAACTTTTCAATCCCCTTCAACCCTTCTCAATCCATCTTTCAATCCCAAATTAAAACCCAATCTCAATACATGAATGGATTCGAGGCTCACTTATCAATCCTTCTCCACTGATGTATCAGCACCAACTCCAACTCAAACCTATACCGAATCAATTTTTCAATCCGTGCCTCCAATCCTTTTGAATACGTGGGACTTCTTGAATTCAACCAGAATGAATCCGACTGAATCTGACACCAGTCCGAGTGGATAAATGTGAATCCAAAACCAATCCGAATGAATAACGCACCAATCGGAAACAAATTTTCACTCCTTCTCAGTCCGATGCCCAATCCGAATGAATCCAAGACACATCCCATATCCCAAGCCAGTTTTAATATTTTTAATGCTCGCAAGTCCGTGCGCCCAATCCAATGAATCCGTGGCTCATCCAAAATGTCTTTTCAATCCTTCTCAATTCTTGCACGTACAAGTACAACAACTTCAATCCGACTCAATCCAAGTCAATCCGAACTCGCCATTCAATAATTTTCAGTCCGAATGAATCTATCCCCTTCTAAAAAATTTCTGAAATTTTGACAGTTTTCACGTATTTTTTAACGTTGTCCGAAAATCTAAAAATGTATCAGATTTCGTAAATATTAATACTATTTGTTATTTATTATTAATTTTTCAAGTTTTCGCATATGTCTCATCGTTTTCGACATAATTCAAAATTTGGATTTTTTCCTTTTGAAAATCTTTTTATTGGGCTAATTTGTGGTGGCCGAAGACCAGCCCTTGAAATTTTGGCAGTTTCACGTATCTCACTGATTGCGAGGTCATTCAACTTTTTTTTTAAATAATTTTGAAGACTTTTACTGGGTTTATTCATGGTGGCCGAGGACCATCAGCCTTTACAAAATCCCGAACTTTTTTCAGTTTTAATGTATCTTATCGTTTTTAGATAACTCAACATTTTTATTTTGGAAATCACTCTACTGGGCTGATTCTGGGCGCCCGAGGACAATTCCGATCAGGAATATCCTGAAAATTTGGTCAGTTTTCGCGTATGACTACTTTACTCTACTTTACTGTTAGTTCGGGGTGGTTGAGGACCTTCATCAAGCCGTGAAAATTTGGTTAGTTTTCGCGTATCTCTTACCGTTTTCGAGATAAATAAAATTTTTGAATATGTTCCTAAATTTTTAAATCTTTCTATTGGGTTAGTTCGAGTTTGTCGAAAACTCGAACTAACTCAGTGCCTGAAAATGTTTTCAGTTTTCGTGTATCTCTCACCGTTTTCAAGATGACCTTATTGAAGGTGTAACACAGTGTAACCACACTACACTGAATGTAACCACACTTGATCACACTACACATGATCCAATTCACACCAGTCAACTGCGCACGCGTTGCGTTGGAAGGGGAAGGCCACACACATTCATTTTTATTTTCAAGTCGAGAAATGATAATAATTTATGTTAATATGGTTCATATATGTTACTGCAATAACTATAAGATCCATGATAATACAGTATTTTATTATTATTACTATAGAAAATGTCATGTACTTAATACCCTATTAAAATATCAAAGTTGTCTAAAAATCGTAAATGGTTTTGTCCTCTAGATCCGTGATTTTCTGCGATAACAGGATATATCACGGTATTAGTTGATTAGAAGCTATCAGTTCCGCTATAGTCAACTCTGGGTCAAAGAGCGTCAAAAATATTTTTTCCAATCAGACCCTTACCCCCCCCCCCAAAAAATATTTTAAAAATCTAGAAGTCAAATAATATAAAAGATAAAGAATAAAATCTAATATTCTTCCCTAAAGTGAAGAATAAAAAAAGATCAGCAGGATATATATTTTTGGACGTAAAAATTGCATAAAATATATGTATATACTATTATATATAACTTAATGCAATAACTTATAGTTATTGCAGTAATAATAATATATATGAACCATATTAACAAAAATTAATATAATTTCTCGACTTAAAAATAGAAGTACCATTATTCCTTATTTTTAGTCCGTCACCATATTTGTGTACATTTGAAGCATTTAAAATAAGCGCGCGTATTACGGCCAATAACGTGGCTTTCCCCTTCCAACGCAACGCTTGCGCAGTTGAAAAAGTCGCGGTCTATCAGCATCACTGATCCAAGCGCAAGTAAAAAAAATGCAGCTAATCAGCAACGATACCAGCTACACCGCCATATTGAATAAATGTACAGCTAGCGTTTGTGTTGACTGTTAACCAAGATGGCCGTGGAGCTGGTATGCGCGAGTTGGACGAAAATGGAACGTTTTTCGGCTAGACCATGAGTGGGTTGGATCATGACTCTACACCTAAATGTACAGCTAGCGGTTGTATTGAATGTCAACCAAGATGGCCGTGGAGCTAGTATGCGCGAGTTGGACGAAAATGGAACGTTTTTCAGCTAGATCATGAATGGGTTGGATCATGCCACTGCAATTAATCGCATTCGCTTTCGAGATTCATTGATTGAATTAATCGATTCAGATCAGACCTGCCAGACTGCGCTAAGGCGGAGTTTGCGTAGTGCGTTTGTGGTAGTGCCTATATTGACTCAATCTCAAATTCGAAATCCGCGCCAAATGATTAACCAATAAGGTTTACGCACTACGCATGAAGTTAGCTAACAGGTAACGCGTAATGAGGAACGCAATATGAAGTTGTCTGAAATGCATGTCCTTTTTAGAAAAGGATGATTGTATTTTTATCAAAAAAGCATATTAAAATGGATAGGAATTTGGGATAGCATATTTGACAGGATTGAATTAAATTTTTATCAAAAAACCTATAGGAAAGTATAGGAATTACTGGGATACCGTGCGATTTCGCTTTTATGAAAAACAATGTAGCGATTCTGTCCAAACTTTTGATAGAAATTTATTGCCTTTTCAGTGCGACACTGCACAGTGTGGCGAAACGAAATATTGGGGAGCAAAAAGTTCCAGAGGTCGTATTTCTTATCCGATTTTATCATTTGCTGCATTTTTGGTGTTTAAATGCAATTATTTATACTGACTTCTTCGTTGAATTACGTAAAAGTAATAATTAATCATGGCCGAGAATTAAACCAGAACAATTGTCATTGTTTTGAATAATTGTTATAAACAAATGCACTTATATCGCATTTCTGAACTTAGAAACTTTTTTATTGATAAAATATTTCTTTTGACTGGATATTAGATAATAATAAGATGGAGGCATTTACCACTAGAGATGTTAAATTTATTATTATTAATAAAGCATCGATGCGTTTTGAACTAGATCTAGTTTCTTATCAAGATGCAAAAAATACAATAATTGGGAAGTATAAATATCTTAAAAAAACGTAATAAATGTTCTTCTATTATCAGTAGGCCTGGTCGGGCCTCGCCGCCAAATAAGAAGGCGAACCGCCCGAGACAACAACCATAATTTCTAAGAGCGTATTTAACATAATATTTTTTTGAAGACGGGTATTGAATGACAAATCATCAAGATTTCCGTTGATATAAGTATAATAATGACTTATGTAGCTTTATATAGCATGGTTGTGATGTCGTTCTGAAAATTCGGGTGAGGTGCTATTTTACAAAGAATCGTCACACGAGAATTCAGCTTTTCTTCCATCTCAAGGTTTAGAAAGAGCTTTGGTGACTTATCTGCCTTCCACGTAGAGCATTCTCGAATTCACCGTATTCACAGCATTATTGTATTTTTAAATTATTGATTAAAATACAACGTATATTATTTAAAATTTAATTTCAGTGGAAACTATAAGTAAACTATGTAACTGTAATTTACTTGAATTAAATAAGACTGTATAATATTAACTGATACTTAATTCAATTTTTTTTTACATTTTAATATTAATTAAAATACAACCCATATTGGATAATAATTACTTTAATAAATAATCGAATAAAAATAATTGTAACCTAAAGTTTAATTTACTAAGACTGTAGAATTTTTCAACTATAAGTAATTGAGAATAATTTTATACATGCGTTTATATTTTTAATTATTGCGAATGTTCACTTTATATTTATACTTCAAAGGTCTCCCCTGCAAGGAATATAATATGTAATTTTTATTCTAGACGTGAAACAAAAATAATAGATAATTACAAATAACTTATTTGAATTGCATTTGAAGTAATTTTTAACTGAGAGAAAAGTTTTAATAGTTAATAATAATTCATTAATAATAATAAATTTAATTTAATTATTAATTAATTGATTAATTATTTATTAATTTAATTTAACTTAATTTAATAATTCAGTAATAGTATATTACATCACAAGTAGGGTTAGGCACGTCTTTACCGGGGCCATGGTTTTTCTAGTCGTCCTGCGAACGTTGAATTCCCGCGTGAAGACGTGTGTAACCATACCAGTGATGTAAGATATTTTATTCGAAACCACCATGTCCGAACATTTTTCTGTTTTGTTTTCTCCATTTGTCAAATTTCTCAAAGGCGAGTTGATATTTATTCTTTCCGTGATTTTGAATGTACAAAGATGTACAATTATAACTGGGATGTAATTGCAGGTAAGGTTTCACGGATTCTATTGTGTTAGATGAATACATACGATTGATATGGGAGGCAGCTGTTTGGGTTGTGATTGGTAATCTCGTATGGCGCGAAAGTTTCAAAGTGGTTCGATGCGAGGTATTCATGAAGTACATTGTGCGTTATTCAGTGGCCATTTGTGGAACTAATTAACTGACTGTGCGGTGGTGTTTGGAACTAATAATTGGCCGCTACCTGGTCGGTATGGTAAAGGGCTATCTAAACCTTCACTTTTCTGGGGGCGTAATAGGCTCATAACATGGTGGTTTCGAATAAAATGTTTAACTGTAAGTTTAATTCTCTAAGACCGCACATTCTTAATTATTAAGTAATACTAAATTAACATAAAAATAAGAAAGAATAAACAATAAAAAAAACATGCGAACATCGAAGTAATATATCTTCAATAATAATGTGTATCACAAATTTGTGATTACGAACATTTATTGACTATTGTAATGATAGGATAAGTTAGGTTAAGTTAGGCATAAGGCATAGTGGTTAAGTGAAATGGTAAAAGATGTAAAGGGAACGGAACCCTCAAACCCGTAAAAGGGAGAGTAATAAAATACAATACAATACTATTATAATGATTAATATTTGGAGAGCGCAGCACACTTATTTTCGGTGAGCCTAGACACTTCGATTAATATAAGCGTTATTGCACTTTCTATGAACGTTCTTATTACAATTGAAAAAATGAAGTAAACAAAATTGCGCATTTTTATTCTCAATAAATTACAGCAATACTTATTTTACAAATATTACTATTCATTATTGTGAATAAATTACAGAAATGCTAATTAGGTGAGGCAGCCATTGTGGAAATCTCGTCGTGGACCTAACCGGGACCAAGCCTGGCAAAACTGGGCCTTGGCCTGGTAATCAATCCTGGGTCAAGCTAGAATGAAATACTAAATCTGACCAGGGCCTGCCTTGATGGGCAGGCTGGATCGCCAGGTATGTTAAGCTGACGTAACCACATGTTCCAATCGAGTTAAAACCTATTTCACAATTAAGAGCTCATTTAATGCTAATTTATTGCCCAATTGCCTTTAATGCTCCACTATTTTGTTTAAAAACCGTGGGTTACGCTAGCTTAACCTTAAGCTGACGTAACCACATGTTCCAATCGAGTTAAAACCTATTTCATAATTAAGAGCTCATTTAATGCTAATTTAATGCCCAATTGCCAAATTTAATGCTCCACTATTTTTTTAAAAAACCGTGGGTTACGCTAGCTTAACGTTAAGCTGACGAAAACACACGTGAAAATGATATTGAATCGAGTTCTGACCTATGACATAATTAAGGGCTCACTTAAGGCTCTCTAAAACCAGAAAAACATATTTTTCAAAAGCAACCCTTAACACTCAAAAACCACCCTTAATACAAATTACGCACAAATTGTAAATCTGTCTACATATATTAAAATTAAGGGCTCATTTCAGGCTCTCTTAATGCCCTACTGCCAAATTTAATGCTCCACTATTTAAAAAAAACAGAGATTACGCTAGTAAAACGCCCTGCCACTCAAAAACCACCCTAAATACAAATTATGCAAACATGGCAAATCTGTCCATAGCATATGTGAGGGCTCATTAAGGGCTAATTTAATGCCCTATCACCAATTTTAATGCTCTGCTTTAAAAAATCACGGATTATGCTGGCTGAATGTTAAGGTGATACGCGAAAATAAGGCAAGTATTGACTTTATCATATTTCTTTTAATACCATACTATTTACATTTAAATCATTGCGATTTCACTAATTTTCAGTGAAAATCCTCACTGATTTCAATTAGTGCTACATTTCTCACTGATTCAAATTTAGAGAGTAATTAAGGACTCACTTATTATGGAAAACCAGATATTATGCTAGCTTGACGTTGAGCTGCCGTAACCACAATAGGTCCCGGAGGCTGGAATTACAACATTGTCATATCGATATGGGCACTATGCCATAATTAAGTGCTTATTTAGTGCTAATTTATGCTGCAGAATCACAATTTTGTGCCCGGTAATTTTGGTCAAAACCATGTAATAGTGCCATCTTCAGCTGAAGCCACAACTCCGGTATGCGAAACTCGAAAACTATTAGTGATATCAAATTCTCCTTCGTGCAGGAATTTAGTGCTTATTTAGTACTAATTTATGCCGCAAAAATTATATTTTGTGCCCTGAAATTTTGGTCAAAAACATGTAGTAATGCTGGCTTCAGGTGACTCTTCTATGTGAAACTTGGAAACTATTAGTGGTATCAAATTATTCTTTGTGCAGGAATTTAGTGCTTACTTATTGCTAATTTATGCCGGAAAAATGAAATTTTGTGCCCGGAAATTTTGGTCAAAAACATGTAGTAATGCTGGCTTCAGGTAACTGTGGTATGTGAAACTTGGAAACTATTAGTGGTATCAAATTTTTCTTTGTGCAGGAATTTAGTGCTTATTTAGTGCTAATTTATGCTGCAAAAATGAAATTTTGTGCCCGGAAATTTTGGTCAAAAACATGTAGTAATGCTGGCTTCAGGTGACTCTTCTATGTGAAACTTGGAAACTATTAGTGGTATCAAATTCTCCTTCGTACAGGAATTTAGTGCTAATTAAGTCCTAGTTTGTACCATTAAGATGTGTAATTTGGTGATTGTGCCCGGGATTTCTGTTTTAAGTAAAAATGTTTGCTGTTGAGCATTTCATTGTAACTAGCTTGTGTCGTTTTTCCATAAATTTAATGTTGTGATTTTCAATCTAATTTTTCGCGAATAAAACGCAAACTACGTATCTTATCGAAAAATGATTTCAAGCAAATTTGTAGATGTTATTTAGGCGAACAATTTAGAATCAAACATTTTGATTATAGCTTCTGTCGTTATTCAGAAAATTAAAATTTTTTATTCCATTTTTCACAATTAAAACAAAAAAAAATGGACTGAAGAAAATTTGTAGACCAATTTTTCTTCTGAACCTTTTTTTCGTATCTCGTATAGTTTTGCTGGAAAAAGGAATTGTATATTTCTTAAAATAAATTTTCGGCGGGTAAAACCGAAACAGTGGGTCAAAATTGGCTTCTTAATGAACTCGTCCTTTCCTTTTTCATTTATGCCTTACAAAATTATGATAAAGCATGTGATTGGAGTTCAGAACGTTCAAATGAACCAATTTTTGTACTGATGACTTTTTAAACTAGAAACAATGCTAAAATATTATGTACCTGATGTTTAGAACGTGCAAATGAACGAAATCATTTGGTCCCAGTTTTATTTTATCAAAAAATATTATTCCAACTACAATTAACATAATGCATTTGAAGTTTATTTTGTAATCTGTTATTTGCAATATAAATTGAATCAATATTTCAGCGCTGTTTCTAGTTTGTAAAGCCATCAGAAAAAATTTCGTTCATTTGAACGTTTAGAACTTCAAGCACATTCAAATATTAATGTACTTATATTAGAAAAAAAAGATTACAAAAATAACCGATATTGCATTCTTTTAAATTGTAGTTAGAACAATTTTTTTTAGATAAAATAAAGTCAAAAAAAATATTTCGTTCGTTTGAACGTTCAGAACTTCAGGTACATTGCTAAAGCGCAATCCAATCAGATTATTCCTTCGAAAGTAATAGTGCTTAATCCAAAATGTGAAAATGTATGATAAAGGGCAATACTTATGAAAACTGGTGGAGCCTATGTCAATTGATCACGGAAATTTTCGTGTCAGGACGGGATTTGACTGTAATTCAGGACATATGATTGCTTGGTGGTGAAAAAAATCTCACCAAATATTTTTCGAAAATTTTGTGAAAAAAATACAAATGAAAAACGCGTTATCTAAAAAATGCCACTTTTGTCTTTTTTTTTGTCAAAGGAAGGTACAAGTGTGGTCTACGAGTCCTGACATTATTAGAGTGGGTTTGCTACTAGTTTTCCAGAACAAATTCAAAAGTCAGGTCTTCTATGGCGCGGCGCGGCTCAGTAGGACACAATTATTTCCATCATGTTTATATTTTTTTATAAATAAAAATTAATAAAATTCTGCTTACATCGTTGACTCTGATTTTTTTAAAAAGGGTTTTAATACTTATAAAATATTCAGATTCATTCAAAACGAGCTAGAATCGTTGACACAACAGTTTAGAAATGTTTTTCTGTATAACTGTAGAAGTATAAACATTTTTCGAATTTCTTATAAACAAATAAGTGGATGAAAATAATTTCGTGGGGCTTAGCAATGGCCGACTAACCTGAAGCCAGCATTACTAAATGTTTTTGACCAAAATGACAGGGCACAAAGTTTAGTTTTTGCGGTTTATATTAGCACTCAATAAGCACTAGATTCCTGGTCAAACTATAATTTAATACTACTAATAGTTTCCGAGTTTCACAAACCAGAGTCACCTGAAGCATGCATTACTACAAGTTTTTGGTAGAAAAAAGTGCCCGGATTTTGTACATCGCAAAAATCCAAAGCACTTAATTAGCACTGAATTCCTGCGCACTAGAGAATTTGATATCACTAATAGTTTCCAGGTTTCGCATACCGGAGTTGTGGCTTCAGCTAAAGCTAGCATTACTACATGTTTTTCACCAAAATTTCCGGGCACAAAATTCAATTTTTGCGGCATAAATTAGCACTAAATTCCTGCACGAAGGAGAATTTAATACCACTAATAGTTTCCGAGTTTTATATACCAGAGTCACCTGAATCTAGCATTACTACACGTTTTTGGTAAAAAAATAAGTGCCAGGATTTTGTGCATAGCACAAATCCAGAGCACTTAAGTAGCATTAAATTCATGCGCGAAGGAGAATTTGATATCACTAATAGCTTCCGAGTTTCGCATACCGGACTTGTGGCTTCAGCTGAAACTGGCACTACTACATGTTTTTGACCAAAATTACCGGGCACAACATTTTTTTCTGCACCATAAATTAGCACTAAATAAGCACTAAATTATGGCACAGTGCCCATGTCGATATGACAATGTTGTAATTCCAGCTTCCGGGATTTACCACAAGTGAAAGTTACATTTAAGCGAGTTATGACCTATATCATCATAGATTGTTCATTTATTAAGGCCAAATGAATGCCCCTATTGTTCAATTTAATGCTCTGCTTTTGAAAAAAAAAAAACAGAGATTACACTGGCTGAACGCTAAAACGACACGTGAAAATCAGGCAAGCATTTTCTTTATCAAATTTTTTTACAGCATAATTGAGAACTCAGGGCTAATTTGATGGCCTATTGCCAAATTTGATGCTCCGCTATTTAAAAAAAATCAGGGGTTAGGCTGGCTTAACGTTAAGCTGACGTAACCCACGGTTTTTTAAAAAAATATTGGGGCATCGAATTTGGCAATAGGGCATTAAATTAGCATTAAATAAGCCCTTAATTATGAAATAGGGTTTAACTCGATTCGACCATGTGGTTACGTCAGCTTAACGTTAAGCCAGCGTAACCCACGGTTTTTGAAAAAATAGTGGAGCATTAAATTTGGCAATTGGGCATTAAATTAGCATTGACAAGATTATTATGGCAGAATCAATCGAGGACTTGCAAAGAATGTTGAATAAACTTAATACAAGCATGAAGAACATGGGCCTTAAAATTAACGTAAATAAAACAAAAATCATGGTGTTTCAAGGATAAACTGAGAAAGCAATGTGCAACATTGTCCTAAATGATGAAAGATTAGAACAAGTTGACAAGTACGTATATCTGGGTAGCCTATTCACTAGCGGCGGAAAAATAGATGGATGTTAGATAGGCGCATAAATAAGGGTAAGCAGGTTATCGGTAGAGCAGGGTCCATGCTCAGAAATAAAAACATATAAAAAAAAGCTAAAATGGCCATACATAATTCTATATTCGTACCGACTGTACTATACGGTAGCGAGACATGGACCTGTCAAGAGAAGGACAGGATTAAAATTAACGCGATTGGCATGAAACCTCTACGCACAATACGCGGAAAAACACTGATGGACAAAGTCCGAAACGAGATAATCCTCAAAGAATGTGGTGCAAAAGAGACAATAGTTGACACATGGAAAAGAAATCAGTTAAGATGGTTCGGTCGTCTTGAAAGAATGAAAGATGGACGACTGACCAAACAAGTGTATAAAGGTAAAGTAAATGGCAGAATGCCCAGAGGTAGACCGCCAAAAGAATGTTTAGAATCTGTGAATGAGACACTACTCCGAAGAGACATAAGAAGCCATAGAAACACGAGAGCTTGCATGAAAAAATGCATGGATCTGAAGGAAGCTAGAGTAGTATGCCAGGACAGAAAAGTGTGGCGACAAATAGTTTGTAAACAGAGTGACAATAGTGTGAATGACGCCTGAAACAAAGACCTTGGATACTAAATGGGCCCAAGTGGGGAACCACACATAACAATTTTGTGAGGCTCTTCACCTGGGGTGATAGCTAGAGAGATTGATCAGCAACCTGGGTCGGAGCAGTGTTGCGGAATGAATGTGTCATTTAAATAAATAACACGAGAATCTGAAGGAAGCTAGAGTAGTATGCCAGGACAGAAAAGTGTGGCGACAAATAGTTTGTAAACAGAGTGACAATAGTGTGAATGACGCCTGAAAGAAAGACCTTGGATACTGAATGGGCCCAACCACACATAACAATTTTGTGAGGCTCTTCACCTGGGCTGATAGCTAGAGAGATTGATCAGCAACCTGGGTCGGAGCAGTGTTGCGGAATGAACGTGTCATTTTAATAAATAACACGAGAATTCCAGGTCAATCTAAAATATCTATACCTAACACGTATATACCTATCTACCTTAATACCTATATACCCACCTACACACTACTATTTTCCAACCGAGCAAGTCACGCCTACCCCGAAAGGGAAATGGCTTAATGGTATAATAATAATAATAATAATAATAATATAATCTGCGTAGGGATGTGGCGACCCCATCGCCCGAGAGCTCCGGCTCTTGC